>JAECMU010196615.1:0-10378 GCA_016106625.1 Dracogyra subfuscus
AAACTTATAACATAAGTCTAGAACCCCCTGCAGAACTTCCTTCACACATGCCTAAAGATCTGACTTTAATGTATGAAAAAAAAGAACAAAAAAAAAAGGATCATAATGCTTTTTTGGTAGTTGACTGGCCTTATCTTCAACAGGTATAAATAGCTACAGTAATTACTTCATTAGAAGTTGTGGGCTTCGGAATTCTTTTCTTCAGATACATGAATGAAACAGGTACACAACTGGACCAGGCACACCTATGTATTATTCATAGCCCCAACTTCAATTATTTAAGATATGCCGGTGTAATGAAAATAACAACAGTTGTACACAGGCCATAGGATTTCAAATTTCATGAGGAACACTTTTTCAGTTCCATGTCTTGTGATCATGGGAACCCATCAGAAACTGTTTTTAAAAAACTTATTATATATATCTTAATATTATATTATTTTTTTGTTGAATAGATTCAATATAAACATGGGAAACTAAATTTTGGTTCCGTGATTTTAATGACATGGAACTAGAAAGGATTGTTTCTGCATAATCTGAAGGACTGGTATATATCGATGCGGTTGATGAACTTGTATTCAAGATCCCAGCTCCTTTAAACAAAAATATCATGATCAGATTCTGAACAGTGATCAAGTATTTTTGTCAGACCAGTATAACATAACTAGAAGACAAGGTTCAACAGAATCTAAAAATGCTCTCTCTGCCCAACGTTTAGCTGGTGATACAAACCGTCCAAACTTATTGAATAGCACTAACAAAATAGTTAAGAAGTCTGAGCAATTGCATTTCTGATCTTGTTCACCGTGCCAATGTCCAGTTTACACAGATCAAAGTCGAATGTTTCCTCGGTGATGTCAAACATCCCTGTTTTTGAAATGAGATTGGCCACCTGCTGAAGGACCTTCCGATCGCTCAGCTTCATAATCGTTCTTTGCATCTCGAGGAGATTCACAATCTTTTCTCCATTGGGAGCTTTCTCGGGAATATTTCCATTCACACATTTCACAGACTTGGACTCAGTTTGTGGTTTAGAATCTTTCACATCCTTGGACTTAGACGTTGTTTTCGAAGGAGTTGTTGGTGTTTTCTCTTTCTTGTGTTTTGTATCTTTTGAATCTTTTGGTTTTGAAACATCAGACTTTGTTCCCAATTTTGAAGACTCCAATGATTTGGATGAGGATTCAGGTTTTGAGGATTCAGTTTTTGAAGAGTCCGTCTTAGAAGACATTTCTGGTTTAGCACTGGATTTAGCTTGAGAACTTTTCTTGGAAATGGCAGCAGATGTATGTGAGCTGTGTTGTGACTTCGATGGTTTGGATTCACTTTTGATCACTGGAGGTTTGCGATCCTTCGGTTCGGAATCTTCCCGATGTTTTCTCGATACATCGGGACTCCTTGGAGATGCATCAGAGTCCTCGGCTATGATAGACATGACCATCTGAACATCCTCATCATCCTCCGACAGCGAGGACAGTGGGGAACTGCACGAACTTGAGACAGCTTTAGAACTGGGCAGAGAATCAGAATCGCTACTGTCCGCATCAGAAGTATCCTGTAATGGTGACAACTTTTCGGGTTTTCTCTTCACATCACCCACATACTTGCTGGAGTCTTTTGTCAGAGGACTATCCTGCAGAGGTGAAACCTTATCGACTTTTCTTTTCAAACTGTCAGAAGACTTACTAGAATCAGTTTTTGGACTGTCCTGCAATGGTGAAGGCTTTTCAGGTTTTTTCTTCACATCACCAAGAGACTTGCTTGAGCTGTGGTTTGATGGTTTTGAGTCACCTGACTGATTTTTGTCGGATCTGTGCTTTTTGCTTCCTTCTTTCATTTTCACATGTTCGGATTTGTCTTTCGACTTGCTCCTTGAGGATTCGGATTTCACTGTAGACGACGTCTTTGAATCGGTCGTGTCAGAATGTTTTTTCTCTTTCTGCGATTTATGTTTCTCCTTGTCTTTTGATTCTGCAGAATTGTCTCTCTTTAACTTCTTACCTGAAAAAAAAATGAATTTTTTTTAAAAATATTATATCACATAAGTTTTAATCATCATCAAAACAAATATGAAAAACGAAGATGCCTTGTATCATGCAGACTTGTATTAACAATTAATTAGCAGTCCGGTTTTGGAGCGCTAGATGGAATTAGATAAAATGTAGGCTTCTCCAGTGATAGGTTACAGTTGCTCATGTTCACCTCATACTCACCCAAAGATGTAAAGTGGTCAGCGTTTCTGCTCTCACCTTTCATTGTTTTGCTTTGACATATGTGTGGAACTGCTCTCATTAAATATGAAATGTCTCTTGGAATTATTATCAAAATAACAAGCTATTGTTCTCCTATTAATTCCAAAAGATGCAGCTGGTAATGTTTCTTAAATACAACAGTAAAGTTTATTTAATGAAATCACTAGAACACACTGATTAATTAATCATCAGCTACTGGATGTCATATATTTGATAATTTGGACTATATTCAAAGAAAACCCACACACCTTTTCATTAACAGCAAGGAAGGAAGGAAATGTTTTTATTTAATTACACACTCAACATATTTTATTTACAGTTACAGTGAAATTCCTCTAAATCGGACAACCTTGGGAATAAGTAAAATGCCCCGTTTAAGAGGTATCCGGTTTAGAGAGGTTCTCTTCAGTACAGATATTTAAAAGGGGGCCACACAAAATGTTCAGTTTTGAGGGAATTCCTGTTTACAGAGGGTCCAGTTTTGTGGCGTCAGACATATGGTTAAGGACCACACAGATATTGAGAGGAGAAACCCGCTGTCACCACTTCATGGGCTACTCTTTTCAATTAGCAGCAAGGGATCTTTTACATGCAACATCCCACAGACAGGGAAGTACATACCAGTAAGGTGTCTTTAATATGCCCTTTCCCAGTCAGGACACCATGTACAACAGCCTTTGATATAAAAATTATGGCACACTGGCTGGGACAGGGAAAAAACTAATCAAAGAATGGGTACATTGAAAGGTTTAACCCTTTGACCCATACACCTCATAAGGCGAGCATTCTACCGACTAAGCTACATTGCAAGCGGGCAGCATAGCCCAGTGGTACAGTGCCCGCCTGATGCGCGGTTGGTCTAGGATCGATCCCCGTCAGCTAACCACTGGGGTTTTTCTCGACATAACCATATGTCCAACGCCGATATAACCGTAATTCTAATGTGTTGAGTGCATCGTTAAAAAAACAGAAAGAAAAAAGAAAAGAAAAAAACTACATTGCAAATTCCATCCCCCAAAATAGAAAACACCTGCCTCTATTCAATAGTAGGATGGGTCAAAGTCCCTAGAATAATGTCTAAATTGTGTAAAAGATAAGCCAATACCTGATGACTGCTCCGGCGAAGATTTTAACATTCGTTTTTGTGCTGCCGTTTCTTTGCCAGACGATTTGTCCTTCAGTGGCTTGATATCCTTCGATGCAATGGGTGGAGGGCCAGGAGCGATGGAAGGAGTGGAATAAGATGTCGAGGACTTTAACACATCAGGAGCTGATGAGGAGGTCTTGTACTTGGAACCCTTATCCTTCTCCTGAAAAAAATAATTAATCTTTTAAAATAATAAAACCACCACACCAGAATATAAATATAAATACATAAAACACATTTACAAATTACAGCCATCAAGTTTCTGAAATTTGTAAAGACCAAGACCAAAAAACAAAAACACGACATTTAAAAAATCCAAAATAATGGTTTATATATTTGGTGTCCACACTAAAATTGTACATGTACATACATATCAAGTAATTCACACTCAAATTTGAAGTTTGGTTTGTTTAACAACACCACTAGAGCACATTGACTGATTAATTAATTATCAGCTATTGGATGTCAAATATTTGGTAATTCTGACAAGTAGTCATCAGAGGAAACCTGCTACATGTGTTGTAATGCAGCAAACAATCTTTTATAAGTACTTTCCACAGACCAGGATGCACATACATGTATCACGGTCTTTGACCAGTTCTGGTGCACTGGTTGGAACGTGAAAAAACCAATCAGTTGAAAGTGGTTTGATCCTGCAACACAACTGAAGCACCACAAGCAAGCACTCAACCGACTGAGCTATATATCCCTTCCCTTCATTAGAAAAAGTTCCCAGAATGCTAATGAAAACGGCACATCATTCACACACAAAACAATAATCAATGCATTTGTGCAGAACAAGCTGTGTTAAAACGGTGCAAATCTACGTGTATCATTTTAGCTGGAATAGTTTTACATCAGTTTACTTTTTTCTTAAATTCACAAAGCTTGGTAAATTTATATTTCTTACCATGCTTATACTATATGATCATAAAATGTACCAATACATGTGTATGTAGGTGTATGACTTTATAAAAACATAAAATATGCAAGCATCTTCAACTTGTGTATGCTTGTTTTATGTGGATACCAGGTTTCTGGTAATTATACAGTAACTTGATAACCATCACAACGAGTGTACATGCTGTCTACATTACAGCCATATCATTTACAGTATGTAAGTGTCACTTTTAGTTATTTCTCGAGAGGGTTCTCCGACATTACCTGAAAAGTATCTAGTAACCTACAGATTATTTCTTTGGTATCTGGTTATACGACAATGTCGGTACTCTGTCAGACACAAGAATGAGGCAGTGCATCCATAACAGATCAATACAAATCCATTTACAGTGCTAATTAGTTATACATGTGATTTGTGACAACAAATTACCCAATAGATATATTAGGACTGAAGTATTTATGTTTTCAGTTAATTTCCCCAAAGAACATGTATTGTATGTGATGGCATTTTGTACTTATAGATGTCTGAATCACAACCTAGGGAATGAAATTCTTAAAACTGACACAGGAACTACTTGTCTATTACACTGAATGATTTCATTCCTCAGAATGTTTGTAAGCTACGTCATCCTTTTTCACTCTCATTTATTAAAATGTGTATGCAGTGGTCAAATAAAAAATAATAACCAAAAAAAAAACCCAAAACATGGAGAATGGCAAGTTTTGTCTTTGAATTGATAACAGAAGCAGGGTGGGACGTAGCCCAGTGGTAGAGTGTTCGCTTGATACATTATCAGTCCAGGATCGATCCCCATCAGTGGATCCATTGGGTTATTTCTTGTTCCTGCCAGTGCTCCACAACTGGTGTAACAAAGGCCATGGTATGTACTTCCCTGTCTGTGGGATGCTGCATATAACAGATCCCTTGCTGCTAATAGTAAAGAGTAGCTCATGAAGTGGCGACAGTGGGTTTCCTCTCTCAATATCTGTGTGGTCCATAACCATATGTCTGATGCCATATAACCATAAATAAAATGTGATGAGTGCGTCGTTAAATAAAACTGAATTTCAAACCAGCTGTTTTGATACATATTAATGAATTTCAAACCAGTGGTTTTGATACATATTATTGAATTTTAAACCACCTGCTTTGATACATATTACTGAATTTTAAACCAGTGTTTTGATACATTGTACATAATAATTATTGAATTTCAAACTAGCTGTTTCGATACATATTACTGAATTTCAAACCAGCTGTTTTGATACATATAACTGAATTTCAAACTATATGTTTTGATACATATTAATGAATTTCAAACCAGTGGTTTTGATACATATTATTGAATTTCAAACCAGTGGTTTTGATACATTGTATATATTATTGAATTTTAAACCACCTGATTTGATACATATTACTGAATTTTAAACCAGTGGTTTTGATACATTGTACATAATAATTATTGAATTTCAAACCAGCTGTTTTGATACATATTATTAAATTTCAAACCAATGGTTTTGATACATTGTACATATTACTGACTTTCAAACCAGCTGTTTTGATACATATTATTGAATTTCAAACCAGTAGTTTTGATACATTGTACATATTATTGAATTTTAAACCACCTGTTTTGATATATATTATTGAATTTCAAACCAGTGGTTTTGATACATTGTACATATTATTGAATTTTAAACCATCTGTTTTGATATATATTATTGAATTTCAAACCAGTGGTTTTGATACATTGTACATATTATTGAATTTCAAACCAGCTGTTTTGATACATATTATTGAATTTCAAACCAGTAGCTTTGATACATTGTACATATTATTGAATTTTAAACCACCTGTTTTGATACATATTATTGAATTTCAAATCAGTGGTTTTGATACATTGTACATATTATTGAATTTCAAAACAGTGGTTTTGATACATTGTACATATTATTGAATTTCAAACCAGTGGTTTCGATACATATTATTGAATTTCACATCAGCTATTTTGGTGTGCTAGCTGCATTATAATGATATTTTTATTATAGTAGTCATCAGGTAAACAGCTATCATGTGAACGACCTGTTTCACCTTTTGTTTATCTTTAATTACAGTCACTGACCTCAGTTAACAAGGTATATAGGTAGCAGTACACACCTTTTCTCATTGGCATAAAATATAGTTGGATTAAAAAAATATATATACATTTTTATTTAATGATACACTCAACACATTTTATTTATGGTTATATGGCATCAGACATATGGTTAAGGACCATACAGATATTAAGAAAGGAAACCCGCTGTCGCCACTTCATGTGCTACTTTTTTTTTTATTAGCAGCAAGGGATATCTGATATGCACCATCCCACAGATAAACCAGTTGTGGTGCACTGGCTGGAATGAGAAATAGTGCAATGGGGCCATGCACCGACAGGGATTGATCTCAACACAGATCACTGTACCACTGGTATAAGTCCCGCTCCCTTGTAGTTGGAGAGCCATGTACTCAAGGTTTCTGCCAGAAAGAAATGTTTGGGTATGATACGATGAAACTGAATATTTACAATGTGTGTGCTGAATGTGATAACGGTCATTAATTTTGTCAAAGGTTAACTTAAAAAAGTAAAATCGGCAAACAAATTTAGGTACAACATCATATCTGTTTTACCCTCTGGCACAATTATTATTATTATTATTTTTGTTTTGTTTAACGACGCACTCAACACATTATAATTACGGTTATATCGGCGTCGGACATATGGTTATGTCGAGAAAAAAACCCTGTGGTTAGCTGATGGGGATCGATCCTAGACCGACCATGCATCAGGCCTGGCACAATTAAACCCTGGTACTATATACAAGCATATTATAACCAGACCACACTGGATGTGCAAACAAAATAAACAAGAATAAATAAACCAATAATTTGTAAGTAAAATGTTAGTTGATGGTGAATTTTATTTTATTTTACAGTGTCTAAAAATAGGGTCAATGTCTTTAAAAAAAACCTATGTAAATTTCAAATAAAAGAATGAATGACAGAATGAATGATGGTTGAAGTTAATCTTGTTTAACACCACCACTAGAGTAGATTAATTTTATTAATCACAGGTTATTGGATGTAAAACATTTGGTAATCTTGGAAAATGGCAAAATGTCACTGGTATTATTTTTAATATATATATATATATAAAGAAATTTGGGTGTGGCACCATACTCGTTTTACCCTCTGGCAGAAACACTGATTTGGTATCTACAGTGTAGTTTCCAAATTTCACGAGATCTGATGTTTTTTTTGGATGTAGATAAACAAATGAAATATCCAAGATTTTTATGACAAGACCCAAGTGGTTTTCAACAAAAGATGCAAACACCAACCTTATCCCACCTTTACCTCTACTCCTCCCAAATCACACCCACTCCTCCCAAATCATCCCCTCTAAATAAATTCTGCTACATGCAGCATACATGTACCTATGGGTGACGTTGTAAGACAACTTACTTTCGGTTTGTGTATCTTGCTTTGATGTTCAAACTGATGTTAACAAATCAGAAACAAGCATGTTTTTATAAACCATCCAACTGCTTATATTATCACTTGCGATAGCATCACCATACTGACACTTCCAGCAGCACTATGTAATTACACGAATGCATATATACCACAAGTTTCCTAGCAGCTGTCCAGGCTACCTTCCAATACAATTAACACATCTTACAGCATGTCTTGTTTTTCTGTTAATAATAAGGAGAAAGTGTGTGTGTGCTATTGAAACCTTGTTTTCACACATCAGATAAGAAG
This sequence comes from Dracogyra subfuscus, assembly GCA_016106625.1. Taxonomy (NCBI): domain Eukaryota; kingdom Metazoa; phylum Mollusca; class Gastropoda; order Neomphalida; family Peltospiridae; genus Dracogyra; species Dracogyra subfuscus. Next base: position 8,105 of record JAECMU010196615.1, read on the forward strand.
TAAACATGTAGAAAGAAATTTAGCAGCTGACCCCAAGCCCCATGTTGGAACTGTGCATGGATCATGAGGCTAAAGACCTTTGTCTAAATACAAACAAAAAAACAGACCACAACACCCAAGCCAGTTTGATATCACTTAATCCTATTAAGACAATGACCAATCCTATTAAGACAATGACCAGACAACCCAAGCTATCTGTCAGGGCCACACAATAGCAATAAATTAACAATAGCTCCAGCATGTATGTATTAGCAAAGCTTACAGAAGACATTAAGTTAGTAAGCTAATCACTTCCAAATTGTGGATATACATGTATGTTCATTTATGTCTGTGCAAATGTTTAGGTCATACATGCATATTATATTGTTTCCAATAATATTAGGTTTAACCAAAATGTTATGTTATAGGCTTTCCAACACTACATAACAGTGTAAATACACTTCACCCTAATTGGTATGTTTCTACTGGTTACCAGCCTCAGTGGTGTCATAGTTAACCCATCGAACATAAGGCTGGTAGGTACCGGGTTCACAGCCCAGTACTGACACTCACACAGAGTGAGGTTTTATGACTCAGTGTGTAGGTGTAAGACCACTACACCCGCTGTTGTCTCACTAACCACTAATCCTTGAATCTTAATTGGAAATAAGAACGAAAATAAGTTGAAATTAAAAATGTTACCTACATGTACCTGTCTGTCCAAAACAAAATGCCTTCTTTTAATTTTTAAATATTAGAGCCATTACATAAATATTTGATGTGCCTATATCCAATTAAGGTTCAAACACGCTGTCCTGGTCAGAAAGTGGCTTGGGCAAAAGGTGCTATGGCTATACGGTTAATTAGTGATCTATAATCGATAAAATTAGTGAGTGTATATTCTAATGAAATTTTTTGGTTGTCGTCATCGTCATCATTTTAAAGACCCAGTGTCAGCAAGTTGTAAAAAGAGACATGTAGGCTGGGACCTCCTTAAGCATAAACACAGGAAACTACACTTCACAAAAAAAGGGAAATTCTTCACTGTTTAAACACAAAACCCCTGTGAAATTAAATGTTTTGCATACCATAAACTTATTCAGTGTCACTAATAGTAGCTGCATCCATATTAAACATTACATGGAAATTATAATTTTTTTTAATTTCACACATGCACTGAGCAACATACATGTACATAGGTGCAACTATAAACCAATTTTCATTGGAAAGGTGGAGTGGGACATAGCCCGGTGGTAAAGTGTACTCTTGATGCGTGGTCGGTCTAGGATCAATCCCCTCAGTGGGATTTCTTGCTCCAGCCAGATATTATTTCTTGTTCCAGCCAGTACACTATGACTAGTATATCAAATGCCATTGTATGTGTTATCCTGTATATGGGATGGTGTATATAAAAGATCCCTTGCTTCTAATCGAAAAGAGTAGCCAATAAAGTGGCCATAGCAGTTTTCTCTTTGTGGTCATTAAACATATGTCTGACACCATATAACCATAAATAACATGTGTTGAGTGTGTCGTTAAATGAAACATTTCCTTCCTTTATCAGAAAAGTAGGCTAAAACCTATATATATTGTGAAAGGTGGGAAAGTGCATATAAAAGATCCCTTGCTGCATTAGGAAAAGTAGCAGATTTCCTGTGATTATACGGTGTCAGAATTACCAATTGTCTGACATACAATAGTCAATGTGCTCTAGTGGTGTGGTTAAACAAAACAAACTTTTAACTTGTGAACACTTCCAAGTGCTGAGCTACAAAAATGTCCCACTTCAAAATTAAGGGAGATAACTCTTACAATGCATTCTCAGCAGGCAAACATTGTACTATACCGTACCCCTATTAAACAAATGAACAAAATAACAAATTAAAAAAGAACAAATGAATAGAGGAATGGACAAATAAACAAAGGAAAGAAGGAACAAACAACAAATATATTCAAATAAACAAAAGCAAAAATGATGGAACAAATGAATACAGGAACAAATCAACAAACTTAAGGCAGAAACAAATCTACTTGTTAGGAAGGATGGCACATATGAATCATTATTTACAGTCTTAAAGGTTAACTTTATAATAAAGTAAAGTTAAAATCAGACCCCCACCCCCTAAAAAAAATAGTTTTGCCAAATTGTACGACTTCAATAATTAATATCAGGAGACGATATATTATACACCTGTTTTCATGCAAATGACCAAGAATGAGGTAATGCAGGGTTTTATCACCTATGTTGCTAGACTCCGAATATCGGCACCATTCCCCAAGGCTATGTCGTTTTTT
>JAECMU010196740.1:9649-22245 GCA_016106625.1 Dracogyra subfuscus
GTAGCCCAATCGACTTGGAGGCAGGTGGGGGGTTTGTAAGTGCTATGGAGTTTTGATACCCTAATGGGTAGGTCCTAAAAGGATTTGAGTGCGCAATTTAATTGAAGGAATTTTGGTGCAATTTTGATGGTCGTTCAAATTTGAAATTTTGAGTGAGAGCTAGAATTTGATCATTAGTAGTCCGAAATAGCTCTTTGAAATACTACTTTTTCTACTTTTATACTAGCAAAAAACAACTTAAGAAATCCAATTTCAAATTTGACCATCATAAGATTTGAGCTTTCCTAATCTTATCAGAAGTGATTTGTTCGTTCTTGAGTGGAGAGTTTGTAAAGCTCTTCGATCGTGCTGCTCTCAGTGACCAAGTTACAGGGTACTGAAATATGCAGAACAGTGTTCAACAATCACAAATCCTCACATGGTACACACCATTCCTTGAGGTTGATCATAAGCAGCAAACATTAGTAAATGTCATATAACCCTATTGTAGTAAGTGGATGAAAAATTATATTTTTTAAGACCATTTTGATATTTAAAAACAAAAAAATGCAGTGGCAGCACCATTAACATAGACTCAACAGGTAGACACGACAGTCTGATCTAATCTCCAGGGTAATCCCAACTAGACTGTCATATCGGCTGGTGTGTGCCGGTGCATATTTTCAGACTACTTCAGTATCTACAGTAGTCAATGTTAATCAGTAGGTGTGTGCCAAGCACAAGATGTTTAGGAGACACTACCAGTCAGCAGCCCCAAGTTCAGCCAGCAAACATTTCACTAACATTCATGAACTGTTTAATTGCTTCCTGAAGTGGCCATCTGGCAAATTGCTGATGGTAATGTACTTGGTGATAGGCAACCTATGACACCACAGCAACAATGAGGTCTAATTCACGAGCTACTCTCAATCTACCAAGTTCAAAACTATACTAGCTCCGTTACCATTTCCATTTTGATTGACCGTTCAAAAACTGCACCAATATTCCTTCATACTGAAATGCGCACCTCTTCTCTTTGGCATATTAACCACTCCATTCAAAATTCCATAGCCCTACCCCCCCACTGCCCACCTGTTACTGATCGGGCTGCTGGTGCTCTCATGCACCTGCCAGTCCCTCCCTCCCCCCCAACTTTCTGTCTTGGATGGAAGATCTAGCTCTTGCGCCCACAACAGGCGTGCACTACAACAGCTAGTTGTGAATGTGCATGTTAAACCCTTTGATTGATTGATTGGCCATCTGGTTTAATGTGAAGTGTATAAACCAGTCAAGTGGCCGTTTTTCTCCTAAATCGAGTGATCACAATTCCTTTCCCAGATCCACCTCTACTGATTGGTGTGGTTCCTGCACACTGTGATCAATGGGTTTCAGGTAGTGGTTTTACCAGTCAGTGAATATTTGAAATCAACATTGTAATTGGACTGACAGAAACATTTTTACAGTGAGTCACCTTATGGGGAGACTATTCACACAAACCAAACAAATGTAGTGTTTTTCCTTTTTTATTATAATCTGCATAGAAAAAGAGTGACACACACACAAAAAGTCATTATCTTTGACTACTTATTATAATCATCCAAATATATAATAAAAATATGGTCTTTAGTTTGTGCACATGTACCGATATACGAGTCTTGCCTTGTCTTTCTGTTATTATATATGTTGCATGTCTATTTATACATGTGTGTAAATGTCTGTCCGTGTATATGTATACATGTGTCCGTCTGTGTATGTATGTATACATATGAAAATAAATAGTTATTGGTCTTAAATCCAGTGATATCTATAATACACTGTCAATGTCACTTAAGTAGCAAGCTATTAATGTTGTTCATGTCATCGTCGGTTATAATGGGGAAAAAGGTATGAGAAAAAACTTTAGGAATTTTGTCCTATCAAAAAGTATTTTGTACATATGCTGATGGAATGAAAATAAGAGAACACATAAATAACAATCATTCTGAGAATACTGCTAACGCAATACATGTCCCTTGCCGGGCCCAATTTTCAATGGCCATAACTGTGCAAAAACTAATTAATCGCCATGAAAGTCTAACTTAATCTGTAACAGTTTGATAAAGCTATATACAAAATTTCAGACAGACCGACTGGTAGGGGACTAATAACAGTAAACACTGGCTGCAACCAAAACCTGTATTCGCAGTATCGGAGAGTTAAATCACGTTACTGGCAGTCGCTCCCACGTAATGTGACATTATCTCTGTAGTTTATACAGACAATAACTTACTATTGAGTAGTGAATTAAATTTGGTCTCCTTATTCTTCCACTGACCAGGAACAATAAACTGATACATCTCTTTGTTTTTATCAGATTCTGAAATATTTCAGCAGTTCGGGTGACAAACTCTTATAGTGTATTTATAGAAAAGTAATGTATTTACAACACCTGTTTAAAAGTGTGATTACTATCTACATTATATGCCAATCATCTTGCGTGAATAATGATTTTTCTCTTCTTTTGTCTGACAAACGCATTAATGAAAGAGTCTCTGAAACAAGTTCTATATGTAATGTTTTCTACAAGCTGGTGAACATATATTTTTAATGTGCCATTTATTCTTCAAACAGAACTCTTTTCGCTCTCTCTCTCTTTTTTTTTGGTTGACATTCCAGTTTATAATCCACATTATGTACACATATATGCTAGAATTTAACATATACAGCAAAATAGTAGTTTTATTACAAGCCATATATAACCTACACTGATCAGAGATGAAAGTTTTTTTTTAGAATTCCGAATTTTTAATCATCTGAACAGTGTTTGGGGGTTTTCTGCCGTGTTAAAATGTTTCCTTAACCTTCATCCAAAGCTTACGATATGGTTTCGGCTGATGTTTTGCATACATTCTGAATGGACCCTAATCATAGCGCATATCTCGGTACCAAACCACCAATATTAAAAATTCCCTGGATTGTTTTTTCAAATTCACTTTTATCTCGGATTCATGAACAAAAATCTCATTGAATACACTTATATGCAGCGTAATAATAAAATGAATATAGGAATTATGCACAGGTTTGGGTTTTTTCCCCATAGTTCAGTATATTTATAACATGCAGAAAGAAACTGAAGATTTCTTCCAGTTAAAAAGCATGTCAGAATTCAGTATTAGCACTAATTTACAGACTGCGATTCGAATCACAATGGAGAGAAGTTTATCAGGTTTTCTTTTGAAGAACATGCAGTGACTTCTTTTTTGTCAGGAGTAAAAAGCAGACTTGGTCTCTGAAAACAAAACAAAACACACGTTAGTTTTTAAAAGTACCAGTAAAACTTGGCAAAGAATTCCAAAGGATATGCTGTTTTAAAATGACTTGGTTTCCCCCCACCCCCACCCCCTAAACAGATGTAAAAAGTTTTAGCTGTCAATTTTTTAAAAAAATTTAAGGAAGAAATTATTATACTGTCACATATATTTTGAAATAAGAATTTGGAGGACTTTTTTTTTAAAGCTATGAGCAAAAATTACATTAAGTTTTATCTTCAAGTATCTTTACCAATTACATCCTTCACTGGAAGAATGTTGGTTTATATATTTTAAATCATGTTTGGATACCAGTATTTGCCTAGGAATAAACTTAAGATTTTAGTAGCACATTGTATTTGAAAAATTCTTTGACACAGTATTTATTGTAGGCTATGTGTACAACAATTTGTGAAATTATATATTTTAAAAAATAATTTAATATATTAATTATGATATGAAAAAGGGAAAAGTAGTATATTCATATGCAATATATTATAGATATGATGTCCTGATATCTAATTTTTAAATTTGGCATATCAGTACTGAAATACTACCAAAAACCAAACGTCAAGTCCTAGCTTACACAAATTAATTTTTCAAATAAAACTGTCATTAAAACCCATAACACATACGTAAATTGGCAATAAATAAATAAAAAAAAAATATGCTTATGGATGTTAACTAAGTTATAATAAAAACTTAGTTTAACAGATCATTTTGAAATTTCCAAGCCCATGGATCAAAATACCATTGAATGGCCCCTATATCTAACACTCACAGATCTCTGGTTTAACTGTTACTAAATGAGAAGGCAAAAATCACTTACACCAATACTACTGGGCTCACAAGCCTCTATGGTAACTTCAGAATCACTGGTTTCAGCAGGCAGGTCAATTAACACATCATCTTTTGACACCCGAGCTCTTGCAACTATTATATGAAAGGGAAAAAACACATACATTTTACCAAGGTTGCTGTAATATAGTAGCAAAACCAACTATGTAAATCAGCCAAAACAAAATGAGTAAAACCGAGATTTTGTTTTTAAAAAATAAAAAGACAACAGACTTGAAACAAAATAATAAGGATCTGTGCATTAGCAATAATACTGTTAAAATTTCAAGTATCAAATCTGTTAAATATGTATTAGCAAATATTATCTTACAATCTTATACTTAGATATTAAACTGAATATGAAAAAAAATTTAATAATAATAAAAAATATAAAAAACACACCAAGATACACAATTGCAAAATGTTTTTAAATGATTGTGATCTTTCATAAGTAATTTTCTGGCTAGTAGTTTAGATACATGGTGCACATACCAAGAGAATCCCGGTTGAATGGTGTACACGGTAAACCAACACGCGGACCCTCAGGAAGGGGTGAAGAATCGGAAAACTTGACACTCCGATGTCGAGACCTTCGTTTGGCTGAGGAAGGTGGAACTTTCAAAGTGCTTCTTCGCTTCATTCCTAAAACCAAGACAGACCGATAAAGATACATACAGGGTTGTCTCGTGATACTTGCCAAATTTGCCAAATGTAAATTTTAAAAGCAGCTGATAAATTTCATTTTGATTTGGCAAAATAATTTTAGGTCATAATGGATATTTTGTTAAAGCAATAACTGGGTTTCTGTAATATAGATAATTTGGCCAAATTTTCAGCTCACCCAGAGCTAGCCCTGTATATGTACAAATGCTCACGTAAACAGATAGCAGCAAATTATCTAAATACTCATTAATGTAAATAGCATATCTGACAATTTGGTGAATACTAAATAGATGATGTGAAAAATTTTATAAACCAAATACCCTTTTGACCAATAAAAAATGTCCTGTAATAAGAGGGATCCAGTTTAGAGGGGTACAGTTCTGTCCTGGGTTTTATAAAGAAACTCTATAAAACATCCAGTTTTGAGGGAATACCCGTTTACAGAGGGCCCAGTCTTGAAAGGTTTCACCGTATATATATTTTTGGATAAACAATAGTGTTGGAATCAGCTAGAATTTCATTATCAATCATCAGTTAAAATCAGTTTGAAACAACTGACAAGCTTTCAAGTAAAACAAGTGGTTGGTATTAAATGAAGAATAGAAGAATTTGAATTATACACACCGGGCACCTATTATCGTGTTCACTGGGAAAGACCCTATAAATTGCTAATTTTACCATTAATAACTATTTAATATATTATTTGACTTTATGTAAACATGAAAACAAACAACCCCAACATATTTGTATCAGTTCTATCCTGTAAAGTAGAGGAGGTATTACAGTGAAACATTTTTCACACCATTAATTAATTTATTTTTATAATCGACCATCACATCAGTAGAGCCAAAACAATAATTTTTTACAAATCATAATCAATCATTTGAACATCATTACTAAACAAAGACTTGATGACAACTAAACCGTGATTACCACTAGAGACTGGAGAAGCACTAGAATCACAATCCACACTTGATGGCTCAAGATACTTTCTCAACTCGCCATCAAATAACTTGCTTCCATCAGAGGCACTGTCATCAGTTGGCATGTTTCTAATCCGAATACTTCTCCTGAAAATTGCAAAACGACGTGAAGTGTGTCATTACACATAATTTAGCCAACTTGATAAATGGGTGCATTATGCAACAGAAACGACAAAGGATCTAAAGGCTGTAAGAACCAACATATTCTCAAAGCCAAAGTAGATGACAAAATTCCATGTATGACCACTCTGTAAATATCTTTAATATTCAGAACCTTAGTGGGGTTTTTTTAAATATTAAATTTAAAATATTTTTAAAAACAAAATTAGTCTGTATATATAAACAGCCCTTGAAATTCAGACAAGTTTGCAACGGCAGTTAAGTGCCGTCGCAAATCAATTTTGCAACGGCACTACGGTGGCAATTTTAAAGAAAAGATTAATGCTGTCAAAATTCTTAATATATGATCCACTGTTGTAATAATATGCTAAAATATAACATCTCAACTTTACTTTTGTAAGCTTCTATACTGGAATAAACAAATTAATATTTATTGAGGAAATTGAGCTACACACGATAATAAATTTATGGTGGGTTTTTTTTATCTGTAATTGGACAGAGTTGAGAGAGAAATGCCTACAGACTTTTCACCACTCACAGATTTGTGACGGCAATGAAATGCTGTCGCAAATCAAGTTTGCGATAGATTTTGCAACGGCATTGCCGATTGCCGTCGCGAATTTCGAGGGCTGTATAAATGGTGGGGAATGTCATTTTTAAGTAGTTACATTCAGAGATGGGTGAAATAAAATAACTAACACAGACTTCATTATTTAAAACTATCATTCTGGCTCCTTAAAACTCCCATGAGACTAGTTCAAGGAAAGTAATTTTGAGCTCACTTAGCACATGATTTAAGTTTTTTTATAACTACACAAGGATTAAATATTAACGCGGAGTACATTTAGATTTTAAATGAGTGGGGTGGGGCGGATGTGATGTATTACAGTGGCAACATGCTCTCTTGATGGTCTAGAATCGATCCCCATTGATGGGTCCCAGTACACAAATGGCAGTAATATGTGCTATCATGTCTGTGGGATGGTGCATATAAAAGATCTCTTGCTACTTATAGAAAAATGTAGCTGGTTTCCTCTTTAAGACTATATATCAGAATTACCAAACATTTGACATCCAATAGCCGATGATTAATAAGTCAATGTGCTCTAGTGGTGTCACTGAACAAAACAAACCAAAACTATCTTAAATGGTTCCCCATAATCTTAAGTTCCAATTAATGATTCCCGTCACATCTAGATCCGCTAACATACATATCTAGATTTATATATTTTACCTCCTTGGAGTGATGGCCGACTTGGTGGCCGAGGACAGGATACTTGCAGGCTGTGGTTCAGGAGCTGGAGTGTTTTCTTTACCCTCTATTTGGCCCTCTATCAATTTCCGAGGAATCGAAAGGTATCCAAGAGCCAGAGATTTTCGACTGCCATGCTTTGGCGTAATGTCTCGGAGAAGTGGACTTGGTACTGAAGGGGCATAACTCCTGCGGTTTGGGGTTTTAGTTAACTGTATTTTTGACAAAGGTAAATCTATGTGTCCTTCTTTCGTGCTGGTATCGGCTGAATTAACTTCAAATGTCTCAATGTCTTTTGTAGGTTCTTGTTGTGATGTCCCTGGGGACCCTAGAAAAACAAAATAATAATAATAAAATTAAGTTGTAGCAAGTTAGTGATATATTAATAATTATATGAGATGTAAATTATTAAAAATGGAGGAAGGAGGAATGTTTTATTTAACGACACACTCAACACATTTTATTTATGGTTAAGGACCACACAGATATTGAGAGTGGAAACCCCCTGTCGCCATTTCATGGACTACTCTTTTCAATTAGCAGCAAGGGATCTTTTATATGCACCATCCTGTAGACAGGATAGCACATACCACGACCGTTGATGTACCAGTAGTGGTGCACTGGCTGGATCAAGAAATAGTGCAATGGAGATCAATCCCAAAACGACCGCACATTATATAAAACAAGTACATTTAGGTATTAATATTATACAAGAAATCTTACCTCAGTCATTACATGTTACAGCTTACAATTGTTTTTCTCACATAGTCTATTAACAAATTACAATGAATATTTTTTTTATGAAAATGTGAAAATTCAATGTGGAAATACCATAGTAAGAAAAAATGCACAAACAATTTTCACAATGGTTGCTTTAGAATTAACACAAACAAAAATATAAAACTGCTGAACATATTCAGACTATACTGACAAAAAACTAGCTTATATTACAAAACAAAAACATGAACTGTGGACGAAATGTAAAATAATCAAAAACCTTATTTAATAAAAGTAATTCAAACCTCTACAATGTTGTGCTGGACTTTTTACTGGACTTTGCACTTTAAAGAAACCAGCGTCGAATACTTTGAATGAGTCAGCAGTCTTCTCATCAGTATTATCTGGGTTATTCAGTGACTTATTCTTCTTCATTTCTGCTCGGAAACGGGCAAATTTTGAAACAGCTGGTTTTGCCGTTTTTGTAGCAACTGGCTTTTTCTAAAATGAACAAATTATAATAAGATGAATGTCCATAGGTTCCTCAGTCTATTTTAGTCCAAAAGTATATGGAATTGTTTCTATGTTGTAACAAAACATACAATTTTTAAATGACCATGAGTATTGATGATATTTATCATAGTTTTGGTTTCTCCATGGTCCGGTAGACATAATGGAATAAAAAACATTAAAGGCTAAAATGGTAAAAAGCATGTTAAATTGGCTTGGCGGGCAAAGTTCTATGTACACAGCCATAATTGTGACTGACAATTAACTCTGAACCAAAAGTATAAAAACCTTGATAATTTTCTTCTTTTCAACACTCTTTTCAACCACCCAATTTTTGTCTTTCAGTTTGTGAAGCTGCTCGAATTTCTTGTCAACATCTTCCACCTTCAAAAGAAAATGAAAAAGCATCTAACACTGTATTCAATACATTTAATGAATACATTAAATTAACACTGTATTCAATACATTATTTAAGAATTGACCAAAATTATGTTTTGGTTCATGCAAGTATGAACCGAAACAATCGATGTGCACATTGTTGGTTTTTGTTCATACTTGCATGAACCAAAAAAACTTTTGTTCTTCACATGAGCATGCGTGATATAAAATTATATACAGACAGTTTAGCCTACAATAGGGTATTTAAAGTGATCTTGAGTTAGACTACTTAAGAATTGTTTTTTGTTTTTTTGTGTTTTGTTTAATGACCCACCCAACACGGTTACATCAGCGTCGGACATATGGATATGTCGAGAAAAAAACCCAGTGGTTAGCTGACGGGGATCGATCCTAGACTGACCGCGCATCAGGCGGACACTGTACCACTGGGCTATGCTGTCCGCTACTACTTAAGAAATGCCTATTTGTATCTATGATTACTATACAATAGATAGTATCCCTTAGACATCATGTGTATATTTTTTTAAATATACTTTATTAGTCTAGACAGGGATTGACAGTAAAGATTGTCCGCCTGTCCGAAATAGGTAGAATTTATTGGGGACATGTGGTATAAGTAGTTTTATTTTTTGCATGTCCTATAGGACAGGTGCCTTAAAAAGTTAATGTAGAGCCCTGCAAGATACGGAGCAGAAATAGACTCAGAATTATAAAAAATCGTACAAAAAATAAACAATTATTATAACATATTAGAGCTACAGCATCCAAGGTTAGTTTTGACACTCCCTAAATTCGCCACTGGCCAATTGTGAATTTTGATAAGAATTGACCAATTTTATTTTAATTTGACCCCCCATTTGCATTTTTTTAGATAACTTCCAAGTTGAATTTTATCTTTATCAATTAGAAAGTGGGTCGTCTGGTTAATTATTGCATAATTCATTACAGCACTCAAATTAAAAGATGGATCTATTTCTTTCTTTCTTAAGTGGTCAAATACTGGAATGTTGCCATGGCATACATTTTATTTTATAAAATTATATATTGGGTAAAACAATGGCGAGTGGACAAAGAGACACGGCTAGTGAATACATGTCGTTTACTAGCCAACAGCAAGTGAAATAAAACTTCTGCACTGAGCCCTCAGAAATACGTTTCAGGCCTGAACATTCCTACATTTCTACTCTGCTATAATATTTTCCATTCATTTTACCATATAGAAAGTGTACTAATACATGGCATCTGTGTCACAACTGTATAGCTTTTTCTATCTTTAACATGTGTTGTCTTCAAAATATCTAAATATGGTTGCCTGAATAATCTGGCTAGTTTCAGAAAAGTAGTGCAAGTCACAGGCCTTCTGATTTCACACAAATGATCCTCTCCGCTATGGTGTTGGTAACGTGTTGCAGCCCTCGAAAATTCATGACGGCAATCGGCAATGCCGTCGCAAAAGCCATTGCAAACTTGATTTGCGACAGCATTTCATTGCTGTCACAAATCTGTGAGTGGTGAAAAGTCTGTAGGCATTTTTCTCAGAACTCTGTCCAATTATAGCTCAGTTTCTTTAATTAATATAAATTGGTTTATTCCAGTATAGAAGCTTACGAAAGTAAAGTTGAGATGTTATGTTTTAGTATATTATTACAGCAGTGGATCATATATGAATAATTTTGACAGCATTAATCTTTTGTTTAAAATTGCCATCGTAGTGCCGTTGCAAAATTGATTTGCGATGGCACTTAACTGCTGTAGTAAACTTGTCCGAATTTCAAGGGCTGGTGTTGGTAAAATCACGGAACCAAAAATGTTTTCCCCCCATGATTATTATAGCCAGTATGACTATTCAACAGAACCTAAAACAGTTTCCGACGGGTTCCCATGATCACAAATTACTGAACCGAAAAAGTGTTTCCCATGAAATCCTATGGCCTGGAGTCAGGGTTGGTAGGCGTGGTTTAAAATATTTTTTGGTTCATCAAGATAAAGAGTTTAAAAAAACTAAGCATCTCGACAAATCAAATTGATGTATAGACGCAAACAATTTTTAAATTATTTATTGTAATAATGATTAATAAAAAACATTTACTTCACGAAGTAAACACAATCTCATTATATCCAAAATGTTATATCCTGGTGTGTGCAATTTGGTTAAAAACCAATTTAAATATATTAGATGCATGCGATGTGTGCCTTTACTAAACGATGAAATCAAAGTCAGACCACGGAACCAAAATTGTTTTCCCCCCATGATTATTATAGCCAGTATGACTATTCAACAGAACCTAAAACAGTTTCCGACGGGTTCCCATGATCACAAATTACTGAACCGAAAAAGTGTTTCCCATGAAATCCTATGGCCTGGAGTCAGGGTTGGTAGGCGTGGTTTAAAATATTTTTTGGTTCATCAAGATAAAGAGTTTAAAAAAACTAAGCATCTCGACAAATCAGATTGATGTATAGACGCAAACAATTTTTAAATTATTTATTGTAATAATGATTAATAAAAAACATTTACTTCACGAAGTAAACACAATCTCATTATATCCGAAATGTTATATCCTGGTGTGTGCAATTTGGTTAAAAACCAATTTAAATATATTAGATGCATGCGATGTGTGCCTTTACTAAACGATGAAATCAAAGTCAGACCACATTTATGTGCCGCATCCAGTCCACATTAGCCCTAAGGCTGATCGAGGCACAACTATCAAACAATAGATACCCTACTAATTTGTACATCAAATTATTAAAATCAGATGGGAAAACCCCATCTCAAATATAGCCACTCACACATACATCCAACCAAAAATAAAAACAACTTCTCATGCACGAGATGACACCATTTTTTATAGTATAAATAATAACCTATGTTAAATGAAATAATTATAAAATAAATATCTGCTTTAATAATCGCAAAAACATACCTGGAAGAAAATCATATCCCAGAATCCCTGCAGGTCTGTACAGGTTGTTTCCTTTTCACCTCTCTTAAACTCACAGTCGTCAACTAAACCTCGGAACTGCTTAAATCTTTGATCCATAAGCAGCTGTGCCTGTCCCATTACAGTACGAATCTGACCTTCAGCTGTATGAAAAATAAGATTTTAACACCAGGAACAAATATGAATAATTTTATTTTTCATTAAATATATAGTGCATGTAGTTACACATTCTTTGTATTCATTATCTCATTCAATAAATAATAAAAATCAGGCTTAAACATTTGCCATTGAGTATGTAAGCGATAAGCAAGTGTTTATGATTTCATCATATAGTTTAATACACTTTAAAATATAATTAGAATTCACAGGGTTATTTAACCAACCATTTAAAATAAAGAAATGGAAAGTTTTTTGCAATTTATTTTTGAGTTTACCAAAAGCACCATCATATTATCATCCATATTAATTACAAATTTACAAGGTCCTCCTAACATATATATAATTTTACCTCTATGGTTGTCCTTTGGATAAATAAATTTTTTCAATGCAGTTTAATTTTAAGCAGTAAAAACATCATCCTTGCACTTGTATGAAACAAACCATTAATTTGAACAAGTAAAAATATTGGCTGACAAGTAGATCTTTAAATGTAATTGTCTGGTCGACTAGTGAAAAATGTTGCTTATTTCTACTACTATATATACCATATATCTTCGCCTATAAGTCGACCCCCCTTTCTCTGGTAATAAAATCAGCAATTTTTTTATTTGACCCGCTTAGAAGACGACCCAGTTTCTGTGGCAAGTTGTTCTTGACATTATTAAATGATGACAAACATATCATTCTTATTATGATATTGTGGTAAAAGATTTTCACTACACAAACAACTAACGTCGCCATACTT
>JAECMU010196742.1:2427-14652 GCA_016106625.1 Dracogyra subfuscus
ATATATATACAAATATATCCCAGATCCCAGTCTTAAAATATATATACAAATATATCCCAGATCCCAGTCTTAAAATATGTAATAAAATTTAATTATAAGAATTTAACTCAATAATTTTTGGTTTATGCAAGTACGGGAAAAACCGAAAAAATTATGTGCACACTTTTGAATAATTATGTTATGCATGGATCATGTTGTTTTTTAGACATTGATGCAATATCTTTTTCTGGAATTCAAGATTTTAGAGCCATTTAAAAGCTGTTCTTGTCCTGATTCTTTTATGTAAAGCTCACTTAACACCTTACTTTTCAAAATTGTATCATTTTACAGGGTTTTTTTTGTCCAAAGTCATTTTCATTTTTGTTTGTTTTATTTAACTGTTGGATGTCAAACATTTGATAATTATCACATATAGTCAAAAAGAGGAAACATGCTACATTGTTTCATCAGTAGCAAGAGATCTTTTATATGTACCATCCCACAGACAGAATAGCACTTACCATGGCCTTTGATATTCTGGTCGTGGTGTACTGGCTAGAATAAGAAATAGCCCAATGGGCCCACCAACAGGGATCATTTCTAAACTGCCTGCATCAAGCGAGTGCTTCACCACTGGACTATATCTAACCCTATCAATATAAATTATAATACATTTATTAATATTGTCAGAGATGTCATGCTTTTGTTATCACATACATGTAGTCGTACTTTGTATCTCATGTACACATTGATGAAAAAACTGATTAGTGTGAACAGTTTACATCCTTTTCATACATAAAAAAAAAGTGAAACTGAAAGTAAAAATTTCATATAAACTGCACTGTTATATAAATGCTCTTTCTGATTTGGAAAAAAGTAACAGATTACATTCAGCAAGATACATTACTCCCTGACTGGTACCTATGAAAGTCCATTGTATGTGCTGACTTATTTGTGTAAAAATGTGAATAAAAAGATGCCTTCCTTCTACCGGTAATTTAAAAGAGAAGCCATTGCAGTGGTAGTAGATTACATTCAGTGATTACCCAGATGAAGTGATAGTTATTGTGTATGTTTGACACCGGTCTTAATAATAACCAGGGGTTAAACTGTGTGCTAGGGCTGATTCTTTTCTTTTTATTAGCTTTCCTATTGATTGGCCTGTCTAGCCTAATCCGATTATGGTCATTCTTACCACTACCAGCAGTTGCTATTAATAATTCATGTTTCCAGTGCTGTCAGCAAGCATATGTTACACTGGTCTTGTTTTAAGTCAATCTAGTAATACTAAAGTTACACAATTTTACACTTTGTACTATCACTGTTGTTGCGTTAATTAATTTTCCTGTTTATATCTACCTGAGATTAAGCATGCTGTCCTGGCCATGCTCCTAATATGGGAGTGAGAGCCAGCTCAGTTGGTAGAGCATCTGCCTGAGGTACTTAAGTTGCAGGATCGATTCTCATTGGACCCATTCTGTGACTAGTTTTTCCCCCACGACTGGTATATCAAAGGCTGTGGTATGTGCTGTTCTGTCTGGAAAAGTGCCCTTAACAGATACCTTGCAGCTAATACAAAAATGTAGCTGGTTTCCTTTGAAGACTAGTCCAAATGTTTGACATCCAATAGCCGATAATTGATATATCAATGTTGTTAAAAAAAACTCCTATGAAAAACATTAAAACCCCAAACAAACTAGCTCAGCTATATGGGTTATCTGTATAGGATAGGTGGGGAGAGGTCAGTATAACACTAATCCAATAAGTCTTGTACACACAGAATGCTCATGGATTGGAATATCTTTTTGTAATTTGTTAAGAATAAATTTATGAAAGTATAAAATGTCAAATTAATTGTGTATCAGGACTAATCAAAATTAGAGAAAAAAGGCTAGTTAATAATAATTATAACCTGTTGTTTAGCTCTATACAAGCAGGAAAAGACTGATTATTGACCTTGTATGTGTAACTGTCACTCAAGCCAGTGCACCATGACTGGTATATCAAAGACTGTGGTATGTACTACCCTGTCTGTGGGATAGTACATATAAAATAAAAGATCCCTTGCTACTAATGGAAAAATTTAGCAGGTTTCCTCTAAGACTTATGTGTTAACATTACTAGCCGGTGATTAATATATCAATGTGCTATAAGTGTCATGAAACAAAACTAAATATGTGTGTGAAAAAAAATACCCCACCTATGATAGTAAATATTTGAATACTACATAAATATTTTGTAAAATTTAGTCATTCATCTTAAATACTTGAACATTTATTTGAGCTCTTATTATTAAAATAAATTAATTTTACTTTGGTATACAAGTGTTTAAGCTGAAGTTTTAACTATTAAAATTATCTTGGTGATGTTTGATATTGTTAAGATGACATTAAAGTTATTACACCTTCAACTTTAATAATCATCTTTTTTTTCTTCTTTTTTTTAAAAGTGTTTTTCTTTTTTGACAAGAATAATGTTATTAAATATTAGTTTTTTTCCAACTGTAGGCCTATTGACAGTATTAATGTTGCAAGTAGTATGTATATGAACTGAAATACATGGGTATCACTAGTTACTAATATACTGCACTTCAAGAAAAAGACATCGTCTAATTTTCAGTTGGTATTGCTATTGTATTTGTGATATTGTTAAACAATACACAATAACCCTAACCTGTGAATACAATTTGTGGGTTATTTAATGACTACAAAAGTACATCCAGTTATACAAAATCAGATAGGTGTATTACTCTGTATCCCCCTATAATTTGTTTACAACTACAAATCAAGATTGGTGTGTTTTCAGTGAGGTTCAATGTATTGCTGTTTATTTCCTCAGACTATGTGAGTGGAGGGGAGATGTTTACACACCTGTATCAGAGAGACAACTTCAAAGAGTCCGAAGTCAGGATATACATCGGAGAGATTCTGTTAGCCCTTGAGACTCTACACAAGGTAAAAACATCACATATCTATTTGACATAAAAAGCAACCTTTGTACAATAAAAGAATCCTTCATGTGGGACAGGGCTATTACACCCGAGAGTACATAATTTCTTGTGAAGGACAAGGCTTGCAGAGTTCCTGACATATTATGTACCCAAGGGTGGAATAGCCCTGTCCCACATGGATACATAATGAAGGATTATTTTTCTCCCATCCTTTAGATGGAAAACAAACATTTTGGGAACACGTGAAAAACCTACATGTATATATGTATTTTTTTATCTTAAAATAAAATAATAATAAATATTGAAATGACCATACCCAAAAATGATTTATATAAAAAGTATAAACTGAAAATGATTGTGTTACTTTTCCGTTTACGTGACGTCACCCAATGTTAATATCATTTCAAACAACAGAAGTCACGTGGTCATGCAAAACGGATTTATTCTGCATAGGCTGATGTCATGGAATACGCTTGTCTTGCTTGGCTAGGAATGGGAGAAAAAGACATTCTCACATTGTGATTTTTATAGTAATGAGTTGTAGTAGACTTGGATTGTATACTAGCAGAAAAAAGTTCCAGTGCATTACTAAAAGTGGTGTGATTTTTTTATTTGTAATTAAATCAACACAATTATTTCACACATTATTTATTTACCATTTACACACAATACCAAATCCAGAAGAAAAAACGTCTTGGTCATAAAGAGTGGTGACTTTGAAATTGAGTTCACAATGTCAATACCGTGTATGGCCACCGTGTGCGTGCACACAGGCCTGACAACGACGTCTCATTGATGACACCAGATGGTTCAGAAACCCTTGTGAGATGTTGTTCCAGACCTGAACAAGGTCACGACCCAGTTGGTTCAAGGTCAATGGCTGGTTTGGTAGGAGACGTAGGCGTCTCTCCAGTTCGTCCCATACGTTCTCAATGGGCAACAGGTCAGGCGAAACAGCGGACCAAGGCAGTGTGTTGACATTCTGCTGTCTCAGGAAGTCGGTCACTACACGTACGACGTGAGGGTGAGCGTTGTCTTGCTGCAACATGATGACGCCACGTTGACCTTGAAGGAACAGGAGCACATGTGATATTATGATCTTAACCCTGTAGCGTACAGCAGTCAGATTTCCAGCCACAATCACCAGCTGCATCCTCCCGTGTGATGTGATGCCTCCCCACACCATGACAATCCCGCTGCCGAAACTTGCATGCTGCACAACGCAAGCTTCAGCGTAGCGTTCGTTAACACGTCTATAGACTCAATTTCGACCATCACTACTGTCCAAATGGAATCTGGACTTATCGGTGAATAGCACACCTGACGGTATGACCAGTCACGACAGGTGAATCGTAAGTGCCGTCTACTCCATGCTAGACACTCATTTCGGTGACATCGTACCTGAATAGGATGTATTGCTGGGCGTCGCTGCCTGATGTTGTGCTCCAATAAACGGTTGCGAACTATCCTGGCACTGATTGCTCTCAACCCAGGGATGGTTCTGGCTGTCAAAGTTGCCGCCCGAAATCGATTCAGAAGATGTGTTACCCAAATATGGTTGTCCTGTCCTTGTGACATATTTCAATGCACGCCAAAATGTCTTGTCATTATGTGCCATTCCAGTTTAGAGCATACCGACCGCACAGTGACGTTCAAATTCAGATAGGCGTGGCATGGCGTAAAAGCTGTTTAAAATTAATCAGAGTTGTTTTTCTAGACAGTGGTTTAGGCTTCTGCCGGGTTTCCGTTGCAAAATTAACAAGGACATGTGCACCTGTAACACGTGATTAGCAAATCTGGTTACGAGTCTTGCATGTGCGGCACACGAACAACACGTGCGATTGCAATATCGAGTATAAAGATTTGAGCATTTGGGCACATGTCTCCTGAACATGTTATTATTTTACAACTTGCGATTATGATTTTATTCAACTTTTTGCCATGCACAGGAACTTTTTTCCACTAGTATAATAAATCTTAATGACTTTCGTAGGTTCTGCAAGTAGTGATGACATTGTAGTGATTAAAACATGTTCTGTTTCCTATAGTAAACTGATGTTACATCTCATTACTACAAAAATCATTAAGTAAGAACACTGCTTAACCAGTTGTTGATTGTTAGAAACCACTTCGTCTTTTTCTGTGGGTAGGATGTACTCCGTGATAGAGCATTCGTTTGAGGTATGATAGGTAACAAATCAATTGCCCTTGATGGACACTGTTTTGTTTTTCTGTTCCACCCAGTGCCCCATGACTCACTGATATGTTATATACTGCCCTGTCTTTAGGAAAGTACATATAAAAGATAATATTTTGCTTTTCAAAAAGGATTAGCCAGTATGTTGACAGCAGGTTTCCTCTTTCACAAGCAAAATAATCAAATACATGTAGGTTAGACACCAAATAACTAATTGAAAAACAAATGTTGAGGTATACTTAAACTAATATTCCTTTTCTTTCATAATCTTGTGAATCATATTAACTTGACCTAATTCACAAAACTCTCTTAGGCTCCTCTTTGCAAGTCTTTTAGCATTGCACTGCAATATCACAAAGTTGTGATAGTTAGTAAATTAGGCCCTAAGTCATAGGGTTTTACATGCACATTCAGAACAATCTGTAGTACATGCCTGTCATGGGTGCAGGTGCAGTTCCATTGACTATATATATAGACTTCTCTAGTTAGTATACTTTGCTGGA
Source organism: Dracogyra subfuscus (assembly GCA_016106625.1). Taxonomy (NCBI): domain Eukaryota; kingdom Metazoa; phylum Mollusca; class Gastropoda; order Neomphalida; family Peltospiridae; genus Dracogyra; species Dracogyra subfuscus. Next base: position 8,057 of record JAECMU010196742.1, read on the forward strand.
AAAGGCCATTTTGAACATGAGTCATTTGATTGTCATCCCCTGAAATTAAGATTTGTTTTATGATCACAATAAAATGGGCACTATAGTCCTTTGTCCATTAATTGAAATGTCAGTTTTTATGATGGTACTATAATTGAATTTCTGTTGTTTTTATGATCAGAATTGTTCAAGCAATAATCAAATATAGTCAGATTAATCATCCAAATTCACAGTTGTAAAAACAGGTTTGGTGTTTGCACTCAAGGCATGATAGAAGTGGAATATAGGTCAGTCGGCAAATGTATAGTGGGTCTCAAAATTAATTGATCGAGTTATATCCATAAGTGGTATGTGCCGTCTGATCCCTTGAGGCTAATCTGAAGGATTAAAATTCTATTATGTTCTAGTAGTTTTCTTCTCTTATTTTTCAAACTGAAATATCGGTAATCAGTTTGATGGATATGCCTTCGAACCAGTACAGAAAAATAATGGAGATCATTTTATTTAATGACACCTCAGCATATTTGCAGAAAATTCAGTGTCTTTACATTTGGTTATTTTGACATTTGATGGATAGGGAGAAAAAGAAGAAACCCACTGCAGCCACTCCTAATGATAAAGCAGGGAGGGATATTTAATATGCATTTTTCCATAGACAGGATAGTATATACCATAACATATACAAGTAGTTGCCATTGGGCACTGGTTGGAACAGGAAAAAACTAAATTAGTCCATTGAGGAAAATGGATCCTGTGACCCATCATTTCTGATGCGAGTCGGGTCAAGATTTTGTCATATAAACAAAACTAGCGGGCAGCATAGCCCAGTGGTACAGTGCCCGCCTGATGCGTGGTCAGTCTAGGATCGATCCTCGTCAGCTAACCACTGGGGGTTTTCTCGACATAACCATATGTCCGACGCTGATATACCCGTACTTATAATGTGTTGAGTGTGTCGTTAAACAAATTAACCCAAAAAAATAATAATAAAAAAACAACAACAAAAAACTGTGATATGAGACCATCTTTGTTTCAGCTTGGAATAATATACCGTGATATCAAGCTAGAAAATATTCTGCTTGATTCAACTGGACATGTCATTCTCACAGACTTTGGCCTCAGCAAAGAGTTTCTGTCAACAGATGAAGTAAGATATTGTTTATAATGTCCAGAAGAAAAAACAATTGTGTTAAATGTTTGTGGTTGTTTTGGAGATTTTTTATAGTATTAGTTAAAAAAAATTGTATTATGGTATTATGGGTGTGTGTGTGTGTGTGTGTGTGTGTGTGGTTTTATATAGTTAAATATATTTAAAACACAAGTTAAAACTTATTTTACTGGAACTTTTATGAAGCTTCAGTTTTTATTCTCTTCTTTTTTAATTTCTTTCTTTCTTACGTTTTATATGCTATTTGTGGTTGTGGTAGCCTTTGACTGGATTGTTACAAAAGATTAATTATCATCCATTTGCAATTGAATAATGACATAAATTACAAATCCCACAAGTCAAAAATGCATTGCTTACATTGTGTACACATAACAAAAACAGTTGATAACTAGGACAAATTATGTTTTATATGTATATATTTTCTGTTTTTAGACTCACAGGGCATATTCGTTCTGTGGGACAATTGAGTACATGGCTCCTGAAGTAGTTAAAGGTGGTTCAGGACATGACTTTGTAAGTATGTAGTGTGGTGGTAACTCATAAGTGTTCATTTATCACTATATTCAAATGTTACAAAGAATTGGAAAAGCGGTTAAAAAAGGTGTTTTGGATAAACAAAACATTAATAATTATAAAATCTGACTGATTACATATCATACTGACACATTTCTTATTTAGAATTTACAATCCTCCCATAAAAGCCAATTTTGGGGGTAGGGGAGGAGGGTGTGAGGTCATTCCAAATACCTGTTAAAAGTGTTAATTTCTGTTCCGGGTCCAGTCCCTGGCTGTCCACAGACTGGACCCTTGACAGACATGGTGAGTGTTACATAATTGTTGAATGGCCTCTAGCTGAATGTGAATAGGTTTTTTTAAATAGTATATGGCCTATATATAGAAGTGGAATCACAGCTGGTGTTTGTTATACAATGTGGCCTTTTTATACTATTTTTCTAAATTATTAATTTAAAGAGGATAAATCATATAACTGGTTACTGCCTAAATTAGTGTTCATGTTATATTTAAATAAGTCTTTAAAGTTGATTGTTGAAATATGTTTAGCTTGATCAAAGACTCATAACTAAATGACCATCAATCATTGGAAATTAATTTCATTATTAAAGATATACTTTCATTTACATTTGTCTTTTTGTTTTTGGTATTAGGCAGTAGATTGGTGGTCACTTGGTGTTTTGACTTACGAGCTTTTAACGGGCGCATCACCTTTCACTGTTGATGGAGAAAAGAACTCACAAGCAGAAATTTCAAGGTTTGTTATTAAATGAATATGGTGTTTAGATGAAAAACGTTAAGTCACATTTCATAGTTTTAAGAAATATTGATTTTAAAGGTTGACTGCTCGAATCTGTTCAAATGCACTGCACTGCAAAGGTTGTGGTGTGTACTATCCTGTCTGTTGTATGGTGATAATCAAAAAGAGCAGGATGTTTTTTCTGTCATATTTGTGATCCTTAACCTTATGTCCATGGCCATATAGTTATAATTAAAATGTGTTGTGTGGATCGTTAAATAAAACCTGGGATGTAAATTAGTGGTAAAGTGCTCGCCTGATGTGCGGTCGGTGTGGGATTGAACCCCTTTGGTGGCCTATTGGGCTATTTTTTGTTTGACATCCAGTAGCTGATTATTAATAAATCAATATGCTCTAGTGGTGTCTAATGAACAAAACAAACTTCTTCCTTTTTATTTTGTCCAAAAATGGGTGGGTGTATTATTCTAATGTATGTATTTATGTTTGGCATTTATTTTGATTTGTAAACTAAATTTCATGTTTTATTTACAGAAGGATATTAAAATGCAACCCTCCAATACCCAAAAGCTTCTCTCCTCAAGTGAAAGACTTCATACAAAAGTTGTTGATCAAAGATCCAGCACGGAGATTAGGATCAAGAGGAGCTGAAGAAGTCAAGAAACATCCATTCTTTAAAGTGAGTCGATTTTCAAATTCTGTTTTACTTTTATGAAATTCAGTTTTACTATTGGGGAAAAAAATTAATTAATGTTTGACATGTCAGTACACTGTTTAGTGCCATTCTATTCAAAATCCATGTAAAGGTAGTACTAAACCAAATAACTTGCAGCTTGAACCCAGAACTGTTAAATTGACAGCTAATTATCTTTATATGTCACTTTTTCATAAAAAGAAACCCCAATAATTCTAAGAGGACAAATATTCTATTACCGGACCCAACAGATTTTCTAAGTTAAAGGCATACGGTCACAGATTTAAGGATCCTATTTCTCTAAAAATGAATAATACCGTATTTTCCCATGTATTATGCGCACCGGTGTATAATGCACACCCCCCACTTTGAACGTATATTCCAAGAAAAAAAAACATAAACCACAATATAATGCTCACCGTTTTTTTAAACCAAAAAATTGACAGTGAATGTAAGATGTACCATTTCTCCCAGACACCAAAACTAATGAAAAGCGAAAATAGCGGTATATTCAAGAAACAAAACTTATTTTATGTACGTGAGTATATAGACCTACACATTAAACAAAGGCTAGTACTTGCGTACTTACATGCCACAGACTCACACGTGCATAAATGTAAACAAAATTATATACCCATACACTGTAAATGACTAATAAATAAATGAAAACAAAAATAAAGGATAATACATTTGGTTCTCGTGGCTAACGTGAATGCACGAGATATCTAAAGTTTGCCGGAAATGGCCGAATTAAATCTCATGGCAATTAAAAAAAATTACGATCTAGTTTTGTCATTTTTATGCACTTTTTTGGTGAGGTATGGATACTTTTATAGATTTATTTTGCATTTATTACAAGCATCATAAGTGAAAAGCGATTTTAAAGAAGGTTTTGGCGTTTGATTGTAATGAACACTGTCAATAACCTGTAAAGTATCGTAAACAACCGATCGGCGATTTCTTTATGGGTGATCGCTGGACATTTTTAAAAGATAGTTTTTCTATTGCTATGTATAATGTGCACCCCCACTTTTAACCGATATTTTCAGAAAAAAAGTGTGCATAATACATGGGAAAATACGGTAAATTAAAATTACATTAATTTTGATTGACCAAATCTAGGTTTAACTACAATGTGATGGAGTGAAATCGATATTAACCCTCTCAGCAATGTTAGTTTTTAAATTAGAGACCATTGCCACAATTCAATAATTTTTTACAAAATATCATTAATAAGTGGTTACGTAGATGGTTGAATAAAGTACATTTAGGGAGATATCAAATATATATATATTTTTAATTAATACTTTGTTACCCCGTGTAATAGGTCAGTGGTCTGTGACAATATTCCTTTAAAGGGACATAACTCTGTCAGAAATGTGTAAATACCCATAAAAGTCAAACCTGATCTGTAACTGTACATGATAAAGTATACACACAATTTCAGCTTTATATTCAAGGCATTGTGGGATAAAGAAAAGTCTAGACCAAGAGACAAAACATTTACTTCCTTCCAAATGGAATGTGATATAATCCATATAATATCCTACTGCCCTCTTCCTTATGTATGGAATTTTGGATTATTTAGGGTTCTGTTAAATTGATATTCCTCAAAAGATGAGATATCTTCTTACTGACTAGTTAAAATATTGACATACCTAATTCCTCATGCCTCAATTCACTTTTAGGGTTTAGACTGGGACTTGCTGGCAAAAAACCAAATTCCAGCTCCATTTGTGCCTAAGATTGGACACGAGCTGGATGTCAGCAACTTCTCAGAAGAGTTCACCAGAATGGAACCTGCCGATTCTCCTGCTGTGATACCGCTTAATGGAGAGAAACTCTTTAAGGTGGGTCCAATAAACACTTTTTTTTAATTACAGAGGGACGCGACTTGGCCCAGTGGTAAAGCACTTGCTTGATGTGCAGTCAGTTTGAAATGATCCATGTCGGTGGGCCCTTTAGGCTATTTATTTCTCATTCAAGCCAGTGTATCACGACTGGTATATCAAAGACCTTGGTATGTGTTATCCTGTCTGTGGGAAGACAGAGGCTATGTGACGTCTGGGGTGGGCGTGCCTGAAACTTAAGTGGATATGGGCACGTTAATATAGTTCCAGTTCCAGTTCTGTATAATGAGGCATATAAAAGATCCCTTCCTACTAAAGAAAAAAATATATACAGCAGGTTTCCTCTTTAAGACTATTGGTCAAAATTACCAAATGTCTGACACCCAATAGGAAGGAAGGAAATTTAGCGACACATTTTATTTTTGGTTATATGGTATCAGACATATTTTTAAGGACCACACAGATATTGAGAAAGGAAAACCGCTGTCACCACTTTATGGCTACTCTTTTCGATAAGCAGTGAGGGATCTTTTCTATGCACCATCCCACAGACAGGATACACATACCACAGTCATTGATATACCAGTCATGGTGCACTGGCTGGAATGAGAAAGAGCCCAATGGGCCCACCGACGGGCATCAATCCAACACTGACCAAGCATCGAGCGAGAGCTGTATCACTGGGCTACTTTCTGCCCCGACATCCAATAGCCAATGATTTATTTATTAATGCGCTCTGGTGGCATCGTTGAACAAAACAATCTTTTTTTTATTAATTACAGGGACTAAAATTCTAAGTATTAGAGATGTTCCAATAATTAGCACAACTAATATCACTAGCTTTTATATTTATAATTGAATGATTATTAGAAAGATCTGCTTATGGAGTCCAAGCATTGGTGTTATTTTTAAAGAAAATATTTTGAAAAATGTTAATTATATCTGTGGTCTTATGAATGAATGTACCGTATATCTTCGCCTGTAAGTCGACCCTGCCTATAAGTCGACCCCCCTTTCTCTGGTAATAAAATCAGCAATTTTTTATTTGACCCGCTTATAAGACGACCCAGTTTCTGTGGCAAGTTGTTCTTGACATTATTAAATGATGACAAACATAATATCATTCTTATTATGATATTGTGGTAATAGATTTTCACTTCACAAACAACTAACGTCGCCATACTTCGTTTGTTACTTAAAGTATTTCCTCCATATCAGTATGAGCACCCTCTGTATTGTTACGTTTTATTGTAACATGAAACATGGTTTTCATTTGAAGCTAAATTTATGTTAACAAATACAACAAACAAGGTAAGTTATTTTATTTATACATTTTTACTACAATTTCTTTTTAATAATATTTCATAATTACAACATGGTTACGGCATAAAATATCGTACTAATTTTTCGCCAACACTGAATTCATGTTCTGCGGCACGGTCATTGTTTTCATCGGCAAAGGCAATAATCTTAAGCTTGGAATTCCGTTTACATTTCGGTATGATTGTTAATGAAAAATATTATGGCAATGAAAAAGGGTATACAGATAGCTGTGACGATCGACAGTTAATAAAAGTAATGTTTTATGTATATATAAATTATATCCAAATTAATTCGTGTAATTTATTACTGCAC
>JAECMU010196756.1:0-10768 GCA_016106625.1 Dracogyra subfuscus
TACCTAGGATTTAAGGTAACTGGCCAATCAGAATCGAGTATTTTCCAAAGTCATGGTAGAATACAGGTTCTTATCATCTATTCTATTTTTATTACGTACCCTCAAATTATATTCTGGCATCATCTAGCCTGACATGTCTTGAAAATGCATTATAATGTAAAATCAGTAGCAGTAGTATCAATAAACATATCAGCTTAACTACAATAAACACATTTTAGATGTAGCTGTAGGGTGGGAGTGAGTGAGTGAGTGAGTGAATGCATGTGTGTGTGTCAGTCTCTGTGTGTGTGTGTGTGTATGTGTGTGTGTGAGTGAGTGTGTTTGTTTGAAGTACAGCATAATTGTGGAATTGGCCAACTTGATTGAAAGATTATCTGAGGCTAACTTTATGCTTAAGACATGACAAACTTCTGTGTTGTTTAGAAATATAATTTTGAAGACAATTTTGCAGGTATTTCTGCAAAATTATTTGTTTAGTGTTACTTGTGCAACAAAGTATGAAAAACTATTAAAATGTGTATAATACACATATATACACAGTATTCTAATTGGTGGTATGTTACACAGTGTCTTGATTGCTAGTCATGTGTAAGACATTATTCGTATTACTGCTTTATTATATTATATATGTACCTCACTATTCCAATTTAATAATGATACATATATAGTACAATGTTCTTGTTATGTTACATGTAACACAATGTTGTAATTACTGTATTACATGTAACAGTGTTGTAATTACTATGTGTTACATGTAACACAATGTTCTGTTTGCTCACTAGAAATTGATTTCTGACAGTCTGATTACAGTAACTAATCTTGTCATGATCAGTGTCAACATTACATAATCAGACTTAGCGGTATCACCACACCGATAATTTATCACTGTTCTGCATTGACTGGAATTCCAATAGAGTGTCATAGGGCTGATCAAACAATGGGGTTTGTGGTCTGCAGGTGTGATAAATTACATCTACACTCTATTAATGAATGAGGTTTAGTGACTATAACACCACACAGGTTTGTGTACTTGAAATGAGACATGCTATGTTGACAGGTACCCTCTATTTTAAAACCTACATGGATATATTTATACCAGCTTTAACAGTCATGGGGTCATGTTATTCAGTAATTAATTTTAAGTTCTTATACCAGTATCTACACCAGCCCAGAGGGAGTGGAAAGCTAGGATTGAGAGAGGGTTTATGGAAATGTTTAAGCCAAATACAGGCATGATTGGCAGGTCGCTCCATTTGGAAATGGCAAAAGAGCAAGGCATATATTCTTCTGATAATAATTCCATGTGAAAGATGTCAAATAAAGAGAACAGTTTCTGACATAGAAAAAATAAGCATCATATAACAACAAATAATACAGCAGGATGATCAAAGATGAGTGTAGAAACACCCATCACTTTTTATCTTGGGATGAATATAACTTGGTGAGCATGGGCAACTGCTCATTTGTCATGGGTCACAGAGAGAGCTGCCTGGTATACCAAAAACCATGGTTAGTGCAGTCCTGTCTGTGAAAAATTGCATATAGAAAATTCTGTTTTGCTAAACTATAGGAAAAGTCCATAATGCCTGCAACAGAATGTTCTCTATTGTGTAGACATCCTAGCAAGCAAAGTTGTATGCCCAATACAGCATGTTTCAATCTTATTTAAATATAAGCGTGGTGATTAATTCGCCTATATAAAAAGTCAACTTAAGTGGGTTTTTTTTTTTTTGTTACATGCAACTTTTGAATCAATGTATACTCCATTAACAGCCATCTAAACTTAAATGGTCTTGTGACGGCAATTTAGTACAGATAATTAAGTATCCGATAATTGTAAAAAAAATTTAACAAAAATTTGCAAATGAGTTTCAAAGGATGTATAAATGCTTCCATATCTTGCCCATAAGATTAATCAGAATCACTGTGTACTTTATTTAACTAAAGTGCTCAGAAGCAGGACACTCCCAGGGTTTGATAATGACCCATTCAAATTGATAAATGGCGTATCTCTGGAATCGGCGTAAAGTGGATTATCTGTTCTGAATGTGTAAACAAATCAAAAATGTACTGAAGAATTTAGCTTTAAATGTTCCCCTTAAAATTTGGGGCCCTTCCAACTTTTGACAAATAAAGATGTCTGCCTACCACTCCCTTCTTTAATTTGACAGAATTCAGTAATTCTTGCATCAACTTAATAAAGAAGTACTCTTGCAAGACTGTTCTAAATGAAACACTAGTTTTGTCACAACATGCATAATAAAGGAATGAGCCAGTCACAACCAGAAAGGTGTCTTTGAAGTTTTGCCAAAGTCTGCTGATCTGGCAGACGTGGTTGCCCATTAATCAAACAGTATTGCTTATGAAGAATTGTGGAGCTCATGTCGGCCTATATTAACTTACTTACATTTTTATCATATTAAGGTTGTCTTGCATTAAATGGGGGACTTCGACTTCTTAGTTTGAGGAAGCTGTCAAATATTTATAGAGTACAAACTGTTACTGATCTGAGAAAGTAAAACGTGACAGTGTTTGTTTAGGCAAATTCTGTTATCTATTTTCAATACATTAATGACCAATTACTTTTATTTAATGTACAGTTGCTATGCAATGTTCATTTGAGGTTCAAACCAGTGTAGTAGAGTATAATGGAAGAAAAAAGAAAAGAAAATGCAACTGCATTATTATTTTTATTTTTTTTTACGAAAAACTATTCTAGGGTTGCTGACAAAAACATTCTTCAAATCTCTTAAATGTCATTTTATGTCCAATTTTCATGTCGATGGATTAACAGTATGTACACCATTTTTCATATGTGTACTGACTGGGTGGGTTGATAAATTGCTCATTTAACATTTAGTAGTTTTATTAGAAAATATTGGCAGTAGGAATTATTTGCAAATTTGGTATGAAGGAACTTTATGAATTGTGGCCTTTTAGCTCATTAAACCTATCTGTATTCTAATGAGGCAGTGTAAACCATAATATGTTGACCCTAATTCCCGTAACAGAAAACATTGGACAATTTCTCTCACAACCAGTTTGTAATTGCTGATTAGAATAGTGATCTGTATAGCCAGGGTTGAAACTTTCCTTAATATTCATGGTAGGCAACCGAGCCCATGAAAAAAGAAGAAGAATTATCTTATTGTCACCAGCCTTCCAAAATGTTGCTGCGAATAAAATGTCACATTTTCTTTTTTGGTATGAATTTTAAAAAAACTAATCAAAACTAATCATTGCCCTAACAACTAACTTTGTAAAATGTGTTGTGGTCTTTAGTCAGTAAGAAAGAAAGAAAGAAAGAAATGCTTTATTTAATTACGCACTCAACACATTTTATTTATGGTTATATGGTGTCAGACATATGGTTATGGACCACACAGATATTGAGAGGAAACCTGCTGTCGCCACATCAGAGTTTATACTTAGTATCTGGATTAAAAATCCCATGCCCTGACTGGGATCTAAAACCAGTACCTACCAGCCTGTTGACTGATGATGTAACCACGACGCCACCAAGTCCGGTCCTACTCATGACCAGTGAACAAACACTGTGCTGGGGTGTCTTCAAGAAAGATTCATTATATTTTATAATAGGGACATTTTGGTCCATGTATCCTTAAAATATAATAGTTTGTTAATCAAAATTTAATGCTTTATCTAATTAAGGTTCAATGAGGCCAGTATCCTAAAGTTAATGATGATTTATCAAAGGCTAATTAGAACAATCACCATCAAATATACACTGTGCTGTGGTGTGTTCAGCATTCTTTCATTCTATAAGGAGAAGCAAAACTGGATAAATAGCATAACTTGACAAATGCAATGCAGACTGGACAAATGCCGTGTCTGATATCATCCTATGTATTTATGCATGCATATATTCAATATGCAGACTATTCGATTGGCATTTTATTATTTCCGTTTTTCTGGCTGCATAATGAGTCAAGTTTGATTTGTTGATAATCTGTACACTAAGCCATTTGGTGCCGCATCAGGTCATCGCTTGGTCATTGTCATTTGTAAGTCCTGCCCCTGTCTGCTGAAATAGGTTTAGCCAGAATGGGTTAATCCCATACATTCATAATCTGCCAGAATGGTCGGTTGTTATTGCTGTTGTGGTCTCCTGGTCATCTCAGTTGAGTTATGGATGTGTGACAAATCACGTGTTGGGCGGTATGCTGTTAAAATTCCATGATAAGTTTTAGTTTGGCTTCGTGTATTTTTGTAGGAGTCTTGATGTTAAGTGGCTGGAATGCTCGCCTGAGGTGTGACAAGTTGTAGGGTTGATCCTCTCTGATAGATTCACTGGGTTATTTTCCATTTCATCTATTACTATAATTGCTGGTATAATAGAAGCCATATATGCTTCTTCTCATTTCAGTTGAACTTATTTTTTTGCATTTATCCAATTAAGGTTCAAGTATGCTGTCCTGGGCATACACCTCAGCTATCTGGGCTGTCTGTCTAGGACAGTGTGTTAGTGGTTAGTGAGAGAGAAGATTGGTCTTACACCTTCCCATTTCGTTGTTACAACTCACTCTGGGTGAATAAGGGTCAGCTATTATGCTAGCCAGTGTTGCATACCAGTTTAATTTTGTGTGTAATGGCTGCATATCAACCAGGGGCCTAATTCACTACACTCTCACAACTTTGTGATCTCGCAGTGCAATAGTAAAAAACTTACAAAGAGGATGCTTTGTTTTGTCTAGCAGAGCTTAAGAGACCTTTGTGAATAAGGCCCCTGGTTTGATGTTTTTTGCTTACTGCACATAATAGTATGTGTAAATACACAAATCTGACTATAAAATTATATTAAGTACTGCATAAAACATATTTAACTTAAAAAAAAGAAAGATTGTTAACTGAACTGTAATGGCACAGATAACAATAATTATGAACCCCACAGTTGTCTTATGTTATTTTAAAAGTTAATGATGTCTTTTTATAGCATCAGAGCAGACCCTGTTATTTCCATGCAATGTGACAGCAAATATCTGTGGAATTTAAAAATGTTATCATTCCTCCGATCAGCTGAATCAGCCATTGTTGGGTGTACAAGTGGTTATGACAGTTAAAACGATTCGTCACATGTTCACCATGGCTTCTCAGTTGCCCACTTTTGACGTATGCGATGAATTCTTTTAAGAGTAAATCACAGGCCTTGTTATCATTGTTTGTGGCTGATATGGACGCTGCCCGATATTGAAAGATATTGTCACTTTTATGGCTCGGTATGGTTCAGTCAATGACAGGATATGGTCACTGGTGATTGATAATTTTTTCTGACCTCTTTGTGTTTTGAAGTCATTTGTTTAACCATCCGTAGCGCAAACCCGTAACAGTATTTCACATAATGGATTGTTGAAGGAAAAAAGGACATTTATCAACTTTTCCTTAAGGCAAAAAGGACATTTATCAAGATTTAAATATTTTTTTAGTGGATGTGGAAGTAGATGTAATCTTTTTTTAGCATTGTAAAACCCATTGTCTGTGTCATCTTTTTGTCATCAATCTTTGCTGTCTGGTCTTGTGGTGTATTTAAGTTGAAGTTCATGACACCTCAACATATATATATATATTTTATCGTTTATCATTATGCAACAAGTCGACTGCAAAACCACATAAATATGCACTCCTGTCATATAAGAATCCCTTTTTTCTGGTTGGCTATCAGAATGTATCTCGGTGGTAGAAAAAATTGCAAATGTGAATCATCTGTCGAAAAATAACCAACTGTTAAATACCAAATTATTTTCCTTGTTTTTTTTTCTTTTCCTTCTGATTAGCCGTTAATAAAGATCCTCTTTATATATTCCTCTTGGAGTAAGCTACACAACATCTTAGTTATTCTTACTGACTATTGTAAAGTGGGAGACCTCATTGATTATTTCCTATTCCTGTCCATTTCTTTGTAACTTCAAAAGATCCTTTGCTATTTTACTGTTACAAGTAGCCCATGCAGTGGCATCAAATTCTTCTCCGATTTTTGTGATACAATTACAGTAGTTCAGGGAAGAGCAAAAAGCATCTTTGGCTATCCTAGTTCCACACAAACATTGTCATCTTAATTTCAGTGGAGCAGTTAAATATTTCAGGCACAACAGAACCTGGTAGACGGACACAAAATCAGATCAAATCACCAGAATCTACTGGCTAAATGAAACAATATTTTATGACAACAAGTCCTGTAAAATATCTCGCTAATGGCAGAATTTAATTCTTTATTTGATTGTTAGATTCCCTTCGAACTTTGACCCAGTAAGATGCTTTAAATTATCCATTGAGCTCATCATCTTCTTTGAGATTTATCCCATCATTGGTGGTAAATGAGACAGCTGCTGAGCCGTTAGTCTGAACACTTCACGTCTGTGAATAATTATATTGAATATATGGTTTTTATAATACTTCACATGCTGCTTAATGGCCATCCCTCAAACTGAGTATCGCTAATGATCATTATGATGATGTGGCATAAATGCTTGAATGTGCCATGTTGCATGGAGGATCTAGTCAGAGAAAATATGCAGACAAATGGGACCATTCAAAGCTTTGAAAGAAAAGAAAAGAAAAGGAAAGAAAAGAAAAAAATCTAATGGGGTGGGATGGGGTTGACAGTGAAGCGAATTATGGCACAAGGATCTTTTTCAGAGAAAAACGAGGCACTGCTAAACTGTTTGAAGTTGATGTTGATGTTGCAGCATGAAATGATCTAACACAGAGAATTAGTATAAGGATATATTATTTAATAATGTATAAGACTGCTGGAATTTTGTAGCTGTGTTACTGATACCCCCACCCCTCCAATGTACTTAATATTTTACTCCTGGTTATTTATTTTCACAAATACTTTAATGTTTTTCAAGTACTGGAATTTCTTGATTCCATTATTTTCTGCACCTTGATTATATTTTTCATAAATATCTTTAATATTTCAGATGTTGCGAGTTTACGTATACCATTATTTTCTAAGCGACTTGATTATTTATTTTGACAAAAGCTGAACAGTTGTTTTTTTATATACCAAAATGTACTTACTTTCACAAATATCCTTTTTTGATATTTCAGGTACTACGAGTTCTCGGTACAATTATTTTCCGTGCCCTCGATTACGGATTGGGTGAACATGACGAGCGGATCCTGTCACATGACCTCCAGGACCTGATCGATGGCATGACATGCCTGGACGACGAGGACGAGGAGGAGGCTCAGTGGCAGGATGATGAAGGTATCGGCAGGGAGCCCGAGGATGAGGACGAGCGGCAGCGGCAGGCCGATAACAAGAGATTCACGTTCTTTGATGTCGTCATGGTAACTTGTCTATTATTCATTTTGCGGGTTGATAGTTGTGGAGGAAGCGGGTGTGTTTTTGTTTCCCTATTATTTTAATAAATGAAGAAGGAAATGTTTATTTTACGAGGCAATCAACACATTATTTTTACTGGTTATATGGTGTCAGACATATAGTTAAGAACCACACAGAAGTTCAAAGAGGAAACCTGCTGGTGCCACTTCATGGGCTACTCTTTTTGATTAGCATTGTGGGATCTTTTATATGCTCCATCCCACGGACAGGGTAGTACATACCACTATTTTATATGCTAGTCATGGTGGACTGGCCGGAACGAGAAATATTTTTTAAAATGAGAAGATCGTCTTTAGTTGATTTTGCTTCAGCTTTTACACCAAGATAACTAGATGTTGATGCCAATTGTAAGAGCTGGGTGGATGTCAGAGTGGCTATACTGTTGTTGAAGTATCTTTTATATGCATGCTGTATTTTCCATACAGGAGAATACGACTGTAAGACCAATACATCAATTTTTCTTCCCCCATCTACTGACCACTAACAACTTGCCACTAACCCCTGTCCTTGGCAGGTGGTTCATAAAGAGCTGATAATGGCATGTTTGAAGTCAATTTAGTGTGGCAGATAAACACCAATTATTGGATATAAGCTTGAAAATCAAATTAAACGGAATGTCATCAGCATATTAGCATAACTGCAACATTGATTTTTATAGCTTTTTGAGACCAATGGAAAAAAGAAGATGAACAAAAATTAATTATTGTTTTTGTTAAAATAGTATTTCAGGGCAGTGAGTTTCTTCTCTAGGTCATGTATTATAGTTCCAAAAGGTCCTAAAAGCTGCCAATAAGTCAAAAATATATCTGTTGAGACATTTTTTTATTGTTTCAAGAAAAAAACAATTATGTGTGAAGATATTGTAAGTGGTGTGAAACATTGGGCGTGAAAGCCAAAAATGTCCCCCCAAAAATGCCCTCTTAGTGCAGAATGAAGTGTCCTTTTGGTACAGAAGTACTTCTCTTTTGGAATAGGCTATATAGTATATTCTGTCTTTCTGATCAGACTCCTTTTTGTATGTAAAGAGTCATTCTAAATTCAAAGTTACAAAGGAAATGCCTCAATAGAAATTACCTTGATAGGAATCTCCCAAACCACTCCGATGTTGCACAGATGAAGGAGGTCTAGGTTTGTCCCATGTAAATAAGTCCGAAAAATCTATATGCCAGAACATTTCCTTCTGTTTATTTGTTCATACCTTGAATGAAATCCGATGGTCATCAATGGCCTTTTCATAGGGACATGTACCATCAGAGAAGCAAAGCAACATAAAAACAATAGATATAGAGAATAATATATGAGTGGCTGTTAGATACCATTTATCTCACGACGAGTTGTTTTAAAATGTATCCAATGAGCAAAGCTGAATTTGTTACGTTTTTAAACAGCAAATTGTAAGATAAATGGTATCTAACGGACACAAATTTATTATTCTATTTCCGGTTATAAGCAAATTTTGACATTTTTTTTTACTCAAAGATATTTACAACCCTTTGCATTTGTAGCTGACTTATGTGTCACAGATACATGATTATCAATTTAACTATGCATCCATGGTCTAATTGATTTCCATCGTGTAGTTTTTCATTGGATATATGACATTGGTGACCTGGTCATGTGTCTTAAAATTGTTAACACACAGGGTATATGTTATCATAAATAATGCATGGTGTTCGCACCAATGGGTGTGTAAGAAAAATATGTAACTACTAGTATGTTTTTCTGTACCATCACTACTGGAATGACATGACTGTAGAAATACGAACTGGAGGTTTGAAACGTTTTGTATATATTAACATGTCCAATGCATATGACAATACCCTGACAGTGTTCGAACTTAATGGTCGCACGATCGCCCCTGGCGACTGAAAACGACGATGGGCGACTGAAAACCCACAGACCGATTTAATAAAACAAATCTTGTTTTCTCTTATAATCTGTTGTAATATTGTTGTTTTCTTAGAAAATATTATTCGGGCAAGTGAAAATATTATCCGGGCAAGTGAAAGTGCTGTTACCACTTGCCCGGATGGCAACTTAAAAAAAGACTGCCCTGAAATTTATATGGCAGGCAATGGTAGTAAACAAGAGGAAAAGCAGGCTGAACTAGAAAAAAAGCTGTTTCTGACTGGAAAGAATAATGATTTTGCAAAATAAAAAACCCTGAAACAAAACCCAGCAAATTTAAAAGAAAAATCTACATTGTGTAGCTGTTAGTTGATTTTTTTCTTTATTTTAATACATTTATTTTATTTAATTTTTCTAATATAAAATTTAATTTTGTTTTTTTAAATTATTGTTATATGTTCTACACACCTGACCCAATAAAGTATGTAGGCAATTTTATTTGTTCTTTCTTTTTCTTTAAAATAAAAAAAAACAGAAAGAAAGAAAGAAAACAATTTTTTTTTTTGGTGCTAATCTTAACATATCTATTTCAAACCAGTGTTTTATGTCTACCAATTATCCTATCAGGAAATTTGTGTTGAGGAAGGGATTCCTCTGTTGATAGTTTCACTTAGGCCGGTAAATATTTAAATATTTGTACTCCCTGTTAGCATTTTACATCCTGCTGTATATGACATCGAAAGACATCTCGCCTTACACACAGTTTCTTTATTATGCAACATTCCAAAGCAGGAAGACATTGTTCTTTCAACCAAGTTTGTCTTGCCCGGAAAAACATTTACATTATTTTGTTTTCATAGCAATCGGACAAATGAAAGTTTTTTTTGTCTCGGTCTTGATTTGCTGCAGGTTTTTCACAGCTTAACGAAAACATTTATGAAAACAAAAGCATGATTTGCAAATGTTGGGAATTAAAAAAAGCTGGGAAACCATGTTTTGTTATGTTGATTTTTAGCTTTCACACTGTGGTGCTTGATTGTGTTTGGTAATCTTTGGAGTGTTTTGAAATTTCCTCAAATAACCTGCAACATGAAATCCAGTGTTTGTTAAAATCCAATATTGTCTATATAGAAAAAAATAGTGTACAAAGTAATTAGCAAAATAACTCGCTCATAATTTAATTTTTAAATGTGTTAACATTATAATTTATACTTACTATTTGTTAAAATGTTTTGGCAAAGCCATTTCTGACAATACTGGTGCTGACTTAGACTAAAGCATTGAAAAGAATATTTTTGATTTAAATGAAATAATGATTTCTACAAACAAGTTTAATAGTATACTGTTTCAAAAAGTTGTGATTCTCTGAAAAGGGTGTACTGTTTTTTAGTACAAAGTTAAAAGTTTTTTTTAGGGTTTTTTTCATGACACCATTAGAGCATATTGATTTGTTCATCATCGGCTATTGGATGTCAAACATTTGGAAAACACTTCCATAAAATAGTCTTACGGGAAACATGATACATGTACATTTTTCCATTAGAAGCAAGG
>JAECMU010196797.1:0-11872 GCA_016106625.1 Dracogyra subfuscus
CCTTTCCGTGATGTCGAGAGATCTCATTTCAGATGGAGAATTCATGGTTGAGGTAACCCAGACAGAAAACCTAAAGAGCTGAAGACGGAGGTATTGGGCCAATGGCGCTCTTCAAAAAACCACAGTACCACGCAAAAATCACAAAAAGACTTGCAGCAACACCAACCTGCAGTTGTGGCCTGGAAGACCAAACAGCAAAACACATCTTACAGACGTGTCCAACTCAACAAGACCTGAGACAATCTGAGTGGCCAATCGAGACTGCCCTACACACCAAACTCTATGGAAAGAGAGGCGAACTGGAAAAAAACAGCTCATTTTATCTTACAGACTGGACTATTGGTCTAAATTGTGAAAGAGAGAAAAAAATGGAGAATGCACTTACATAATGCATGTTTTTGTCACCTCAAGTAATATGCATCATTTAAATCTGCCTTATTTGATCAGTCAGACAGTTTATTATGTCAACAATTCAGCCACTAGCTACACGGACGAAATACAACATGATAATAATTACAATCACATGTTACAACACACAAATCTAAACAAAATACAGTTACAAACATTGTACATATACAGACATGTTAATGTTAATACAATTAAGAATACTGTATTATGAATGGCACTTAAGGAGATATTATCATACTTATGAGTTGTTTTAAATAAAACACATCTATATTGAGCAAAGGTTAAGTTGAACACTGCATGTTAAAGTAGTCCAGAATTTTCTGTCATTGACAAGAGTTTTCTAACTAACTAACTGAAAGATAAAATCCCGTTTGGGCTACTGCGAACATTAGGCCAACAAGAAACACTGATGTTCTGAACATGAAATGTATTTAAAGGTCCATGGTATTTTTTGAAAACATTATATGGCACTTCTGGTTGAAACTAAAGATGGGTTTTCGGAGTTTTTTTTTTTTTTTTTGCTTACATTATCAGCCCAACTATTCCAAGCAAGAACCAAGTTGGACAATGTTGTAAGCAGGCAAGTATCTTTAAGAAATGAAAATAAGAAATGTCAATAATTAATTTCGGGTGCCAAAATTATCAGTCAAGTTTTTTAATCACGGGTTCGCTTCTTTTCTTTTTAACATAAGCATGATAATAAAAGTTACAGAAAAGATACGTCATAGTCAGGCCGTAAAAAATACCATAAATGCAAAACCCATGGCTTACATAGCCAACGGCTACAAACACGAAATCAGCAAAAAATTGAATGATCTGTAACTGAGTTAACGGTTTCTTCCATGTTGGAGGATTTTCTGGAAAAGCTGCACATAACCCATAATATAAATACAAGACTATATGAACAAATGCATTAATGGACAAAAATAAAGCAATTGCAGGTGATGGGTATAACCTGTATCCTAAATCACTTAGCAACAACATGGACGCATGGTGGTACACATGCAGACAGCTGATCTGGCACCGCTTGTGTCGAACTATCATAAATATCGTATCCAACAGTTCGAAGACCTTTGTTATCCAGTATATACAAAAAATATATCCGGAGCTGTGCAGAGTTCTGTTTTTGGAATATCGATTCACTTTCATACAATCCTTTACAGAAACCAAACATGACAACTGCATTGACAGAGCAACAGGTGAAATTGTAAAATATCAATATCTGGAAAGAGAAAACAAAATGTCATATGAAAACCAATCTTGCAAAAGATACCATCATTGCTTTGGCAATGATCTGTGAGAATTTAAAGACTTTTTAAGTTGTATTACAATTCAAAGACCTAAAAATAGTTTTTTCAAATTCAAAGACTTTCAAATAATTTAAAGACCGCTACAAACCCTGGTTAATCCATAACATCACTCTTTACCAGCAGTCGTGTTAACAGAACTGGCCTACTGTCCGAAATGTTAACAACTACCAAAAATTGCTCTCCTAACTAGCAACATGTCAGGTCACGTTTAATTTCTCTCTGGAAGCCGGAGCAATATTACATTAATTATACGGAGTGTATGTTAAATTAGCAATGTTTTATGAGGTGTAAGAACATTTGCATCATATACAGAATGTAAGATATGTGCATCTGTGTATATTTTAAAGTTATATAGGAAAACACAGTTGTGAGTGATTTGTGAGCTGTATGGTAAATCGCGACAGGCCTTGTTTGCCACCAACGTATCCAGCAAAATTAAAAGATATTGGTGTTTTCCCCTCGATTTATGACAACTGTTTTAAACAATGCCTCCAAGTCGACGAGGTGACAAGGACAAGGAGAAGGAAAAGGAGAAGGAAAAGGAGACAAATATAGATGTTAGTAAGCCAGCCGCCTCGGACGAGAATCATGAAAAAGATAAAGGTTTGTGTGCATGTTCTACAGAATTAAACAAAATTCGAGAAACACTCAGCACTTTACCAACAAAGATATTGAATCTATGGTACAAAACGCCGTTGATAAAGTTTTGAATAAGATTGCGGAAAAACTGAAGATTGAAATATGTAAAGAGATCAGAAACGAAATTGAAAAATGTGAGGAAAAAATAGATACATTGTCAACCGAGAAAAATAAACTACAAAGTGAACTGTATGATTATAAATTTAAAATGAAAGAAATGAATGAACGTTTGGAGGCATGCATCAATACAAACAACACAGTCATGCAAATGGCCAACCGAAACGAGCAATATTCTCGAAAACAAAACAAAGATTTTTGATATGCCAGAGGAAAAAGGGGAAAATGTCTTGGACAGATTTGTTGACATGTTAAAAAGCGTTGGGGAGGACATTGATCCAAATGACATCCAGGCAATTCACAGGCTACCAGTACACGACAAAACACAGCCACGACCCGTGATTGTGAAATTTTTCTACTCGGGACACCAAGCTCAAAGTGATACGATTACGCAAGACGATGAGAGAAAAACTGAAAGTCAGGATATCGGACGACGTCACGTGCTTAAATGTGTTGTTGATGAACAGACTCAGATCCAGTGAGCACGTTACGGACACTTGGTTTTTTAATGGTAGTGTGTTTGCAGTGAAGAACGGCCAGAAGAAAAAATATGACTTGTTTGATAAACCATAAAGATGTATAACTTTCTAACAATTCGTAGTATTTTGCATTCACAGTGTTCTGCCTTAATGATATATCCAGTGCACTGCAGCACAAACAGGTCTAGGTACAGTAAATTAGCACAGATGTATATATGTGAATATGTATGTATGAATGCGTATATATGTATGCATGTATGTATGTGTGTAAATACGTATGTGGTATAACAGCTCAAACGGTGATCATATACTATACGTTGTATTTACTATATAGCTATTTCTACGTTGAAAATACTGGGCTCTTTTGCTCTTTTTAATATTATTACTATTTAAAAAAAAAAAAAAATGTGGTGGTTTAGCTTCTTTTTCTTTTTTTCTTTTTTTTTTCTTCTTTTCTTTTTTTTGTTCTCTTTCCTTTTCCTTTTTTAATTCTTATTGACTTTAAAAATTATTATTTTGGTTTAATCTATTTACTTATTCATCTCAAAATATTTCTCGAATGTTGCGCTATATAAAATACATGTAATGTTTTCTTCACTCCTGACCTTTTTACATTTTATTTTATTATTATTACTTTTTTAATTATTAATTTGTTTTCATTAAATAGTATAATTATTATAACTAATATTATATAAATATGTTTGATACCTAAGTAATGAATGAGATGATTGATTAATTTGTTGATCGGTTGATTGAATGATTGATAGCTCTGTTTATCTGTTTATTTTGGTATTTATGCTTCTTCTTAGTTATCTATTCATTGATTATTTGTTTATTGTACTGATTTAAATAGTGGTGACTGTCTTATTCTTATTCTTATTCAATATTGTTTAACGTGCACATTCAGAGCAAGCTGTTATAGCGCACGCCTGTCTTGGGCACACACCTCAGCTATCTGAGCTGTCTGTCCAGGACAGAATAGAAATTAGTGGGTTAGTTGTTATTGTTAGTGAAAGAGAAAAGAGGGTGTAGCGGCCATACACCTACCCAATGAGTCCTTAAAAACTCGCTCTGGGTGGGAGCCGGTACCGGGCTGCGAACCCAGTACCTACCAGCCTGTTTTCCGGTGACTTAACCGCTACGCCACCGAGGTGACTGTCATAGTGGACAAATTATTTATAGCAGTAGTACGATGTTAATTTAATTTACTTTAAGTGGTAGTTTGGATATTATTATTATAACTGATTTTACTATTACTGCAGTTATTATTGCTTTTATCATCATCATATATACCACTACTACCACTACTACTACAGCTGCTGCTGCGACTACTGCTACTATTATTAATACACATTCAACTACTACTTTTTTCTTCTTCTTTTTTCAACTACTACTATTACCACCACTGTTATCTCATTAATGACATTAATAACGTAGGAAAGCTTAAAGCTGTTTTGCCCCTCCCCCCTCCACAACACTTCAATTAGTTTTAAAAAAAAGATGTCTGCGTTTTAAAATTGTTCCGTGCTTTTAATTTTTGCACAGGGAAACAACAGTACATATTTTATACTTTTTTAATCTCTCCGTATTTTCAACACAAAAAAAAATCTATTAATTAGAATCATACTTTCTCTTTCTTTTATTTCCAAACTGCAATTTTATGTAACAGTGACAGTTTATATTGAACTATGTGGAATATATGATCATGGCTGATATACAAATTTTAACAGTTAACTGCCAGGGACTGGGTGATCCAGAAAAAAGAAAGGACGTATTAAACTATCTAAAACAAAAACAAATATTAACATATATTGTCTACAAGATACACATTTTACACATGAATTAGAACCCTATATTCAGGCACAGTGGGGGTATAAATGTTTATTCAGTTCACCTTCTAGTAATTCACGGGGTGTAGCAATACTATTCAACAATAATTTCGAATATAAACTGCATAAAATAAAAACTGATAATTCGGGTAATTATATAGGCTATTCTCTAATACTTCCGAAATTTTTTATGTTTCTCTTGGGGTGAAACAAGGTGAACCGTTATCTCCTATTTTATTTATTATGTTTGTCAATGACATGTACGAAGAAATGTCACAAAATGTCACTTCAATCAAAATATTCAATGAAATCTCTGTATTTTTGTTAATGTATGCAGACGACACTATTCTTTTTGCAAATTCAGAAAAAAAATTGCAACATCTACTTGATAACTTGAGCTGCTACTGTGATAAATGGGAAATTGAAGTTAACATAAATAAAACTAAAATATGTGTGTTTGAAAAACGAAGATCTGTATGTGAATTTAGTTTTAAATACAAAGACTCTAGTCTAGACATTGTGGATTCGTTTAATTATCTGGGTATTACATTTAGTTACACTGGCAATTTTAAAACAGCTTGTAAAACGCTGTCAGAACAAGCTATGAAAAGTGTATTTTCATTGTATAATTTATTTTTACATTAGCACAAAAATGTATTTGTTTGATAGAATGGTTTTACCTATTTTGCTTTATGGCTCCGAAGTAGCTAGCATTAATAATATTGCTGACTTAGAAAAAATTGAAGTTAAATACTGTAAAAATGTTTTAAAAGCGAAAACGAGAACACCAAATGTAGCTGTTTTTTGCTGAATTAGAAAGAATACCTATTTCTGTGTTATGTAAACAAAGACTTGTATTATATTGGCGGAAAATTATTTGTAATCAAACTTCTATGTTATACAAAATGTATAGATCTTTACGTGATATGAACTCTAGCAGAAATTGTAAAAACTGGGTATCTTACGTAAAATCTATTTTATATGAACTTGGATTTATTCATGCATGGGATAATGAGGATGTTTTATATGTTCCTGCTCAAGTTCTTAAACAACGTCTAAGAGATCAGTACGTACAAAATGCTATAGCAAAGTTGTCTACATTCTCACGTTTAGAATTGTACTGTAAATATAAATGTGATTACACTTTTGAAGTTTATTTAGATAATATTTTGGCAGTGAAATATCGTACTGCCTTGCTTAATCTTAGATGTGGTGTAATGAATATTAATATTGAGAAAGTCAGATTTGAAAATATCCCCAGACAACAAAGAATATGTCCAGTATGTAATACTAATAATATTGAGGATGAATATCATTTTTTGCTTGTATGTCCATGTTATAGAGACCTTAGAGTCAAATATTTCAAAAATTATTACTGTTCATGGCCTTCAGTGAACAAACTTACTAATTTGCTATAATTAAAATCAAAATTGCGAACATTACACCTAGCTAAATTTATCTATTTTTCTATGCAGCGTCGTCAAGAATTAATATCATAATTCATGTTTCCTCCTCTAATTAAATATTAATTATATGTCATAAGTGTAATAGTATCTGTACATAATATGTATCATATCCATGTAACCATTTTTTGCGCATTGTATATATATATTATGTTTCAGCCAATGGCTGATCACAGCTGTGGCGAACTAAAATTGATTGATTGATTGATAATTCGGGTAATTATATAATTCTTGATATAACAATAGAAGGGGAGAAGATTACACTGGTTAATATTTACGGACCAAATGGGGATAAACCACAATTTTATGATAACATGTTTAACTCAATAGAAGAATTTGAAAATGAAAAATATGTTATATGTGGTGACTTCAACTTAGTACTGAACCTTGATTTAGATACAAGAAACTACTTACATATTAATAATCCCAAAGCTAAAGATCTAATTTTAGAAAACTTCGAGAAATTCAGTTTCGTAGATCCATTTCGCGAACTTTACCCCAATTTAAAAAGATATACGTGGACACCAAAAAATCATAATAAACAAGCTAGATTAGATTTTTTCTCCTATCAGAAAATTTAATATCACTTGTAAATAAAATATCGACTGAGAGCAGTTATAGATCTGACCATTCCGGAGTGATACTTTATTTAAAGGTACATCATTGTAAAAGAGGTAAGGGGCTGTGGAAATTTAACTCCTTACTTAAGGATAAAACATACGTCAACTCCATTAAAGAGATAATTGAAAATGTTAAATGTCAATACGCAATTCCTATATATAACATAGAAAAACTAGGTCAAATTCCTAATGAGAATATCCAGTTTACGATTAACGATCAACTTTTTCTAGAAGTTCTATTAATGGAAATTAGGGGTAAAACTGTCTCATATTCCTCATTTAAGAAAAAAACACGAAAATATATTAGAAACCAAACTTTGTGAAGAAATAAAAATACTCGAAGAAGATGAAAATAATATAACTTCAGACTTATTAGAAGCAAAACGTAATGAATTAATAGAAATGCGTAGGAATAAGTTAAAAGGTAATTTCATTAGATCTAGGGCAAAATGGATAGAAGAAGGGGAGAAACCCACTAAATATTTGTGTAGTTTGGAATCCAGAAATTATCATAGTGAACTTATTTCCAGAATAGAACTTAATGACGGCAGTATAATAACTGAACAAAATAAATTTTTAGAGGAAACTAATTTGTTTAATGAAAAGTTGTATTAAAAAAGCGCCCCACCAGCAAATGAAAATAGCACAACTATTAATAACATTAAGGTAAATAAATTAACAGATACAGAAGCAGAAGAATTAGAAGGGGGAATAACCTACAACGAAGCATTAGAATTTCTTACAAATATGAAAAATTATAAAAAGTCCTGGCTCAGATGGTTTTACGACAGAATTCTTTAAGTTTTTTTTTGGATAAATTTAGGTAATTTTGCAATTAGGTCCATTAACTATAGCTATAGTATAAAATAAATGCCTAGTACACAAAAATCAGGAATCATTACCTGTATACCAAAACCCAATAAACCAAAGCAGTTTTTGAAAAACTGGCGACCTATTACTTTACTAAATTGTATATATAAAATTGCTTCGGGGTGCATTGCGAATAGATTGAAAAAAGTATTAGATAAAACTATAGCAAACGATCAAACTGGTTTTATTAAAGATAAGTTTATAGGTGAAAATATACGATTAATTTATGATATAATGCAATATACTGAATACCATAAAATATCAGGGATGTTAGTATTAGTGGATTTCGAGAAAGCTTTTGATTCAGTCTCCTGGCGTTTTATTGAACACTCTTTAGATATCTTTAACTTTAAATCTTCAATAAAAAATTGGATACAAACTTTTTATAATAACTCAGTTTCCAGAATATTACAAAATGGATATTTATCACAGAGTTTTAATCTAGAAAGATGATGTAGACAAGGTGATCCGCTATCCCCTTATATCTTCATAATATGCTTCGAAATATTAGCAATACTAATGAGTGTGTGTTAAAGGTATAAATATAGATGGGGAAAGTTATATTATATCTCAATATGCAGACGATACAACCTTGATTTTAGATGGATCACCTGAATCCCTGGACAGTACATTTAAAATATTAAATATATATGCAGATGTTTTTGGCTTGAAAATAAACTATTCTAAGTCTCAAATTATATGGATAGGAAGTAACAAATTTTCAAAGGAGGTTTTCCATCCAGCAAAGTTGAAGTTACAATGGGGAGAAGAACACTTCACTTTATTAGGTGTAAAATTTTCACTTAACTTGGACGAAACCATTTTGCAAAATATTGAACCAAAAATGATTGAAATGAAAAACACAATAAAACAGTGGTTAACGAGAAAACCTACAGTTATGGGCAGAATTGTTGTTAAAAGAAATAAACAAAATCATTTTTAATTTTATATGGCAAAATAAACCAGATAAAATCAAACGAGAGGTTTTAATGCAAGATTACCAGTATGGGGGTATTACAATGTTAGACGTTGTAAATTTTACAACAGCATTGAAATTGACTTGGATAAGAAGATTATTTCTATCACGATCCAGTTGGACAACTCTCTTTCAGTCTGTAACAACTAAACAATTAATAATATACGGGGATAATTTTATTCAAATTAAGAAAAGGAACATACATTTTATTATTTTTGGAAAGATGTATTAAATAGCTGGCTAATACTTCAACAAAAATTCGGCGTTAATAATGAAGATTTGTTAAGTTCTAATATTTGGTATAATAATAACATATTAATAGGAAAAAAAACCTATATTTTATAAAAACTATATTGAAAAAGGTATAGTATTTATACAAGATTTATTAGATGACGAAGGACGATACATGAACTTTGATACCTTCAAAACAAAATATAACATAAGGTCACATTTTTTAGAATATACTTCGTTATTAACGGCTGTCAAATCTTTTATGCGTGATATAATAAATACAAATAACCAAACATTCGATTTAGGCAAAAATCCAATATTTCCATCGAAAATTAAAGTTTTTCTAAAAGACCAGTTGGGAAGTAAAATCTTTTATAAAGTACTAAATAAATCATCTATAGTTCCTACATCACAAAGAAAATATTCGGCGGAAGGGTATGATTTTACCTCTTCATTATGGGCGAAATACTTTAGTTTACCATTTTGGTTTTTAAAAGACCCAACGCTGTTATGGTTTCAGTACCAGATTTTTACACAGAATTATACCAACAAATACCTTTTTACATAAAATAAAACTGATTGATTCTAGTATGTGTAACCTTTGTTCACATGAACCAGAAACACTGCAACATCTATTTTATGACTGTCCTAAAGTCGTTGAACTCTGGAGTATTATAGAAAAATGGTTATTAGAAAAAGGGGATTATACCCAGTTGAATAGGAACACTTTTTTTTTTTTTTTTGATGGTTTGTTTAACGAAGCACTCAACACATTTTAATTACGGTTATATCGGCGTCGGACATATGGCTATGTCGAGAAAAAACCCCAGTGGTCAGCTGACGGGGATCGATCCTAGACCGACCGCGCATCAGGCGGGCACTCTACCACTGGGCCATGCTGCCCGCGAATAGGAACACAGTCTTATTTGGAATTATAAATAGTAAACATATATTTGTAAACTGGTTAATTGTTAACGTAAAATATTACATATACAAATCAAAATTACAAAAGACAACACTAACTGAAACTTGTATCAACAATTTTATTAACGATAAGTTACAAATAGAAAATACATATATTACAAAAACTGTTTACATTCAGAATTATACGACAATTGGGAACCATGGTTAAAAGTTCTAAAAGGCCACAACTGAGACACTTAGAACTTTTGTTATGTGTATAATTTTAAGTATGACGCCAGTCAGTTTGGAAGTATATCTACAACTTCATTTTAAGATTTCTCTTTTCAATCTTCTTTTTATTTCTTCCACTTTTGTCACTGCTCGTTTTTATATATTAGTATATTGTTTGCTATGTACCTTGTAAGGTAGTAAAATCAGGCCCCAACCCTGACACTATCATAACATATTTCTGGGGCAATAAACTATTAAAAAACAAACAAAAAACAACAACAAAACATATGCGCATTTGTGTGTCTATTCAGACGCCTCTATTATATCAAAGTGTCATACAAGCTCTCTGCAGAGAAATAATCTGTAGTGAACAACAACACCCATCCCTCAGCAACGTCAGGGTTGGTGAAATTCAAATCAAGAAGCAACAATGGTGATATTGTGGCAACTTACTGTCGTTAATTGAAAATAATAAACAATGGATTTATCAAACGGAGAAGACCTAAAACATACGTAATGTCTTCTCCTCGAAGTTTACTACAACTTTTCAGAACAGAACAGAACAGAACTTTATTTACTCTCATGGCCCCCATTTGGTGGCATCAAAGGAACATAATAATAAACATACAAATTGCCAAGATGATTTTAGAAACATATATACCACTATACAAAGAGATGAGCAGCTAAATATTAAAAACAATTAAATTACACGTAAGTCAATAAACACTAAATTGTTTGTTAATAATTGATATAAACTTACACAATTTTTTAAGAACACTAATACGTTTTGAGCTGAACAGTTGCTGGAATTTGTATACATTTGGTCTATTTACATAGTATTTGTTAAGATATTTTAACCTTTCTTGTCTAAATTTTTTGCATATAAATATATAATGAAATTCATCTCCAATGATATTGCTATTACAAAGCGTACAGTTTCTATTTTCATATAAAATATTTGTCCACCTCCCCTTACAACTGGTAAAAAGTGATTTGAAATTCTAAATCTAAACATTATTGTGTACATTGTTTTATCCAGAATGTTAAAATATGATTCCAGTTCCAATTTTTCTTTAAATATTCTATAAGTAGTTCCTTTGCTGGTCGTAAAGATATCATCTCTCCATGTTTGTAGGTACTGATCAGACAGTCTTCTCTTCACAACTCGTTTTAACCACTCCACTGATTTAAATGATTGCTGGTCCCAAACATTATTCAATCCAAGCTGGTAAAATAGATCTCTGATGTTAATTATCCATTTATAATGCGTACCGAATTGAATAAAGTCGTAATACATTATTTGGTAAGCCTTTACAGATGGTTTTAGGCTTTTAACCGTTTTTATCAAATTATTCGTAGATGTATTTTCAGAGATAGAGGTGTTCTTCCATATTCACTATATAACATATATATTGGAGTACTTTTACTGACAGGCGCTAAATATCGTAAGAATTGTACATGAATCTTTTCTATAATATTTATATTTTCTAATCCCCAAATTTCACAGCCATATAGTAATATAGGAACAACTATTGCATCAAACAGCTGAAGTCTATATTCTATCGACAAGGAAAGTTCATTTGACTTTTTTAAAATGTAGTTGGTGAGAACATCGTTCGTTATTTTCCATAAAAGAAAGAAAGAAATGTTTTTTGTTTAACGACGCACTCAACACATTTTATTTACGGTTATATGGCGTCAGACATATGGTTAAGGACCACACAGATTTTGAGAGGAAACCCGCTGTCGCCACTTCATGGGCTACTCTTTTTGATTAGCAGCAAGGGATCTTTTAT
>JAECMU010196907.1:0-10448 GCA_016106625.1 Dracogyra subfuscus
TAAGAAGACCAAGATATTATTAATTAAATATGTCATAAATCACCCGATTATTACATAACCCTTACATATCAAGATACACATCTACATGGCTTCTAGAATTTGTAAACAAATCCACTAGCCATGGGATCAGTGATTTAAAAAAATTTACTAGCCAGGATTAAAAATTCACTAGCCCTACTTTATTTTAATTTAATAAAATGTTATTACATAATGGTAATAAAAGACAAATGTCACCTAAAGGGGGAGATAGTTTAAACACACTAACATTGTGGGTTGGAATGGATCAGAATATTCATATTTACAAAATAAACTGAACTGCAACATTGGAAACAAAAATTCACTAGCCGTTGGGCATAGCAGTAGTAGTTATTTACTAGCCCAAAAGTGAATATCACTAGCCATGGGAGTGGGCCTACCATAATCTAAAAGACCTGCATGTATTATTAATTAAATATATCAATTTTTTTAAATACAAAATTGAAAACATGTACACAAACCATTTATTGTTATGAAATAAAAAATCAGGAATTCATCATTTTGAATGTAACAAGACGTGTGATGTTTTAAAGCTGCTATGTCTGGAATATTTTTATTATTTAAGCATTTAGAACAGTTAATCCAGTCACATTTGGTGCATAAAACACGCCACACTCAGCTTTGGATTCGCTATGCTGGCGTTTCCAAGTTAAAAATAAACCCGGTATTTTGAAGGTGGGACACTTTTGTCAGGCCGACAATGGGCTAAAAATAGCACGGATCAGCTAGTGTTGCATTACAAAAACCGAGCAGTCAATTATAGCAGACACTAATGTCGACGTTCTAAACATCGGACCACACCACAACACACATTATAAAAAGGCGTATGAGTCCGGTGTTTAGAACGTCGCCATGCGTGTCTGCTGAAATTTACAGATAACCTGCGTTCGGTATTACAAAATAGCGAGCATTGTTCGAACTGGCTAGTAAGCATTTGATGACATGCGTTAATGACGACAACTCGCGAGTGAATTAAAAGTGCAGTTATGCTTGTATTTGAACTTAGAACTTGATTGTATACGATGGAATCCAGACATAGCAGCTTTAAATTTATTGTCCTTATGGAGCTTTGCAAATGTGAAAAAATTATCAGTTGGTTGGTTTATTGGGTTATTTCTCCTTCCAGCCAATTCTCCACAACTGGTATAACAAGGACTGTGATATGTACTGTCCAGGACTAACCAAAACGAGTATCTCATAAGAGTAACTGTGTTGTCCTTAGTTGTCGTCATATTACAATTAATAAAATTATAACTTTCAGGGCTCGAACTTTACGATGGCATTGACGGCAATAGCCTTCCTTGAGATATAAATTGCTGTAGGTAGAAATCGCCACTGCAGTTGGTAAAGCTCCTCCACAATGACAAAATGTATATTACCTGGTGTATATTACCTGGTGTATATTACCTAGTGTATATTACGTGGTGTATATTACGTGGTGTATATTACCTGGTGTATATTACCTGGTGTATATTACCTGGTGTATATTACCTGCCTTATTTAACACTTGTGCATTTGAAAAAAGACACCATATAACCATAAATAAAATGTGTTGTGTGTGTTGTTAAATAAAACATTTCCTTGAAATGTCTGCATACAGCAAAATAGCCTTTCAGTCATCGTTATTTTCTGCAAATGTTAATGTAAAAAAAAAAAAAATATTTATAGAGAGGCTCAGAATTGTGGCAATGTGGGCCATTTCACCTGTAACAGTTCTTTACAATATTGTCGTGGGAGATGAATTCTTCAGTTCGAGCTCTAAAAGATTTCCTGATTAAATGGGTTACAGACGGTGAGACTAGATATTTTCAGTATAGCATAGACTCATGTATAACCTTTCGGTAGCCCATGTGTTTTTTACAGACTACATTCTGTTCATGTGCTTCTATAGGAAACCAAACTCCATGAAGCAGAAGAACGCATTTCCGCCAAACTTCATCCACTCCCTCGACTCGACGCATATGATGCTGACGTCACTCTACTGCATGCAGTAAGAAACATTCACATGATATTCATCAGTTTGTCATACCACTAGGTTTGGGTGGGGTTTTGTTTGCTTCATAAACTGAAAATATCACACATAGTTGATGGGTTTTTCGTGCCAGGGTGTCGGAAACATTCTTTCATTCATTCATTCATTCATTCTTTCATTCTTTTATTAATTAATTCATTCATTCATTCTCGGTGGACCCATTGGGCTATTTCTCGCTCCAGCCAGTGCACCACGACTGGTATATCAAAGGCTATGGTATGTGCTATCCTGTCTGTGGGATGGTGCATATAAAAGATCCCTTGCTGCTAATCAAAAAGAGTAGCCTATGAAGTGGTGACAACAGGTTTCCTCTCTCAATATCTGTGTGGTCCTTAACCATATGTCCGATGCCATATAACCGTAAATAAAATGTTTTGAGTGTGTCGTTAAAACATTTCATTCATTTATTCATTCATTCATCCATTGATAAATAAGGCTGTCTGATCAACTACCAGCTATTGTTATGACACATTCCTTTCCTTTATTTTCCCATTGGTTTCATTACAGAGCTGGTATTACATTCGTGTCTGTGCATGACTGCTACTGGACGCATGGCTGCGACGTTCCTGTGATGAACAAGGTATGTTAATGAATATTTATAAGTTTCTCATTATCAGTCTTAACTTAACTTATTTAATTAATATTATTACCCATATGGTTACAAATATCTCGATACATATCAAAGTGATACTTCCCACTAGAACGTCAAGTGGGACGTATCACTTCTGACATCACTTGATGATGCAATCAATTGGTGCAGTACAACCTTAAAGGAACGTTAAGATTAAGATTGATTATGGGTAATAAATAGGATATTAAACTTGCTACCATTTCATATCATGTTTATGTCCCTCGTAAAATAATTTTCATTGTCACTCGTTAAAACATAAACATAATACGAAATGGAAGCTTGTTTAATATTCTGTAATTATGTAATGTGTGTTTGCTATGTACATGTAATATGTAAGGCAATGCATTTGGGGTGTATAAACCCTGACATTACTAGACACATTCCTGGAGTAATAAACTATTTTAACCCCTCCCCGAAAAAAAACTAAGAAACAAAACAACCATCCCAAAAACAACAACCCAACCACAAGAACGTATTGAGTGAAACAAATAAAAGAAGAAACAAGTTTTAGTATGGGCAATAAAAAATGTGAGCTGACCTTTGTCCTCTTCAGTCAAAAACTCCCCTGCACCCGCTGTTTTCTCACTGTTGTCTAGAAATGACAGCATCCTCATTAAGTGTTGATTCATTCAAACAGTAAGATACAAAAAAGTGATTCGTGAGACCTGCTAACAAAACACTGCATCTGAGTTTACATTTTGGAGGACATGAATGTACATGTACCCTCAACACTCGTCATTTCAGGTATAGGATAAGAAACATTGCATACCTCATTTAAAATAACTTCTCCTTTGTTACCGGTCATTTTCAGAAATTGTATTTTCCTCTTCTCAACCTGCGGCTAACTGATTTTTTTTTCACTTTAGAGATATTGTTTTTAAACATAAATGTCTTCAGTACCCTTCTTGTTTATCCATTATTTGTCTTAATAGTTTGCTTTTAATTCCTCTGTCACCAGATCTGTCGTGAGCAGTTTGTTTCTCTTCACAAGCAGCCAATCATTGAAGATCTTTCGAATTTCCTCGTTGAAAAGTTTGCAAATGATGTCCCGAGGTATGTTTTTATTTTTTATTTACTTTCCAGTAGAGCTCTCGCCTGATGTGCTACCATTGTAGGATCAAACCTCCTCGGTTGATCAATCATTCTCTGCCCTATTCCCCAATCCCAACAACTGCTATATCAGAGACTGTGATATATGCTGTCCTGTCTGTGTATAAGTACGTACCTGTAATATATAAAAAGTACCTTAATGCTAGTAGAAAAATATAGCAGATTACCTCTAAGACTACAGGTATGTGCGAGAATGACAGAATATTTAACATCCAATAGCCAGTGATAATTAATCAGTTGATAAACTGGCCGTGGTGGCGTTGTGGTTAGGCCATTAGACTACAGGCTAGTAGGTACTGGATTCGGATCCCAGTCGAGACATGGAATTTTAATCTAGATGCCGACTATAAACCCTGAGTGAGTGCTCCGCAAGGCTCAGTAGGTAGGTGTAAACCACTTGCACCGACCTGTGATCCATAACTGGTTCAACAAAGGCCATGGTTTATGCTATCCATATGTCTATGCTATCCTGCCTGTGGGAAGCGCAAATAAAAGATCCTTAAAAGAGTAGCTCATGAAGTGGTGACAGCAGGTTTCCTCTGAAAATCAGTGTGGTCCTTAACCATGTAACCGTAAATAAAATGTGTTTAGTGCATCGTTAAATAAAGCATTTCCTTCTTTAATCAATTGATAAATAAACTTTGTGAAAGTATTTCAAGTTACTTAGACAGAAACTTTCTTTTCTTCTAAAAACATCCCAAAAATTAAGTGTGGAATTTACAAATAATTTTTACAGACGTGTAGCCAATTTAATAACCGATTGCTTTTAGTTTCAGCAAAGCGCAAGAGAAGATTGACAAAGAGAAGAGTCAAACTCTTCTCAATTCTGTTCTCAGAAAAGTACCAGAAAAAGGTATAGTTACATATATTTATTAGTAGTAGTAATAGGAAAGTACCAGAAAAAGGTATAGTTACTTATATTTATTAGTAGTAGTAATAGGAAAGTACCAGAAAAAGGTATAGTTACTTATATTTATTAGTAGTAGTAATAGGAAAGTACCAGAAAAAGGTATAGTTACTAATATTTATTAGTAGTAGTAATAGGAAAGTACCAGAAAAAGGTATAGTTACTAATATTTATTAGTAGTAGTAATAGGAAAGTACCAGAAAAAGGTATAGTTACTTATATTTATTAGTAGTAGTAATAGGAAAGTACCAGAAAAAGGTATAATTACATATATTTAGTAGTAGTAGTCATCAGAAGTAATCCACTACATTTTTTCCTAATGCAGCAAGGGATTTAAACAAAACAGAACTTTTAACTGTATTGTTTTCAACTGTTTTTGCAGGAACGTTCAACCTGGAGAACGTGTTAGAGTCTACCTATTTCTTCAGCTAGCGGATCACTGTGGAAGAAAAAGACTTGGAACACCGAGTCACTCACG
Source organism: Dracogyra subfuscus (assembly GCA_016106625.1). NCBI lineage: Eukaryota > Metazoa > Mollusca > Gastropoda > Neomphalida > Peltospiridae > Dracogyra > Dracogyra subfuscus. The sequence continues at coordinate 5,195 of JAECMU010196907.1, forward strand.
GTTTAGTTTTCTGTGATATTCAACTGTGCTGGAAATGTGTGTGCTGAGTGTGTGATATTTTTAATAGTAACTAAATGACAAGAGAACAGCAGTATTACAAAAGTGCTTTATTTACAATATCCCTATTACAGATTTGCATACATACTGTATATGTAAGTGGTCGAAATTAGCCGAAATTCCTGCCAGACATTTGGTCCATGGTAGTTAAAAATTCTATGTGACCAAACATTATAAATGTATAAAAACTAAATAACTGATGTTCTGATAGGATGGCAGGCAAAAATATCTCCCAGCCTGTGATTTTGTTGACCTAGCAAAAACCAGTCGGTATGAAAGTATTTCGACCCCAAATACACATATTAGATATATGTATTGGATGTTCCTTTGTGTGAAATAAAGGTTCATATGCACTAAAAAAACAACCCAAAATGGTCTGAAACCAACAGCAAAGTTAGAAAATTGATGAAAATTTTACAAAGTTTGACACACCATAATTGTGAAAATTATCTCATGTTTACGAAGGACCAAAAACTAATTTTTCATTTGTTAGGGGAATGGGGCTTATTCCAGTGTTAAATAGCTCGCCTGCTGCACAGTCAGTCTAGGATCAAACCTAGTTGGTGGACCCATTGGACTATTTCTCATGTAATCAATGCACAATGACTGGTATTTCCAAAGGAGTGGTATGTGGTATCCTGTCTGTGGGATGGCGCATATGAAAGATCCTTTGCTACTAATGAAAAAATGTAGTGGGTTTTCTTGCTAAAATTACCAAATGTTTTGACATCCAATAGTGGATGATTAATGAATCAATGTGCTCTAGTGGTGTCTTTAAACAAGACAGCTTTCTTTTTTTCATTGTCGTTAATCATATACCTAAGACGTATACGCTTTTTTTTTTTAAACATTTTTGTTTAACGACACCACTAGAGCACATTGATGTATTAATCATCGGCTAGTAGATGTCAAACACACAGTCATTTTGACCCATTCCTAGAGAGGAAATCCGCTACATTTTTTTATATGCACTATCCCACAGACAGGATAGCACACACCACAGTCTTTTGATATACCAGTCGTGGTGCACTGGCTGCAATGAGAAGTAGCCCAATGGGCCCACCAACGGGGATCGATCCCAGACCGACTGTGCATCAAGCAAGCGCTTTACCACTGGGCTTCGTTCCGCCTCTAGACTTGTATAATACATGGCTCGCGGTTGGTCTAGGATCGATCCCCGTCAGCTAACCACTGGGGTTTTTCTCGACATAACCATATGTCCGACACCGATATAACCGTAATATAATGTGTTCAGTGCGTCGTTAAATTTTTAAAAATACATGGCTCATACGCAGGAACGTTGTTCATGGAACACTATGCTGTGATTACTTGAGAACACTGGTTACAAAATATTGGTGATATTTTTAAGTCTGGTTACTAGTTTCCAGATGACAGTGGTTGCATATGTCAGTGAATAGTCTGTTTCTGGATACACATGTTCAAAGAATCATTTGATTGTAACCTTACAGGTTGCCTGTTAAACCTGGTTACAAATTGTCCGTAAACATGATAACTTGTAACAAGCCACCAGCCTCGGTGGCACAGTAGTTAAGCCATCGGACTACAGGCTGGTAGGTACAGGGTTCACAGCCCGGTACCGGCTCCAACCCAGAGCGAGTTCTTAATGGCTCAGTGGGTAGGTGTAAGGCCAATACAACCTCTTCTTTCTCACTAACCAACTAACAGCTAACCCACTGTTCTGGACAGACAGCCCACATAGCTGAGGTTTGTGCCCAGGATAGTGTGCTTGAACCTTAATTGGATAGGACGAAAGTAAGTTGAAATGAAATGCAACAAGCCACCACAATCGGCAATGTCGTGGAGATTAGTATGATGTTTATAATTACCACAACAGTTATTTTGCTTTTGAACCGTCATTTTTCTATGGTGCTTTTCTTAATTATTTATTTTTTATACTGACAAATTAAAACTCCTTTCTTGTCGATTAACCATAAAACTGCTGCGAAAAATGCTTTGTAGACAGCATATTGTTTGCAGTGGCCACTTTCTTAATGACCAAAGTTGGACTTAAATCGATTCCACTTCTTAGAGAACATAACTGGTTACAAGTAAATGTGTAGACACAGAATATCTTGACTGGTTATACTAGTAGTTGGTCATTAAACTTAGCTGTATTCAAGCTGTCGGCACATGTTGCCTATCTGTATACAAATAAGATTTCAGAATTTGGGATTGTCGAGACATTATTTGTATAGTTGACATACTAAAAGGCAAAAGTTATTGTGACACACAAAAGACAACGATAATTGATAAGATTTTACTGTTGTGTATGAAACGTTATAACATGGAAAGAGAAATGTCCAAAGGTATGAAAACGAACAATAGTCCATGAAAAGGGCGTACCTGCCATATGCAAATGAGCCACATCACTAGAAGGGGTCCAGAGCGAAGTTCACAGTCCCTAGCGAGTGTGTCCATGCACCTTGATACAGGCCTGGCATCGTCATCTCATTGAGGCCATTAAACACTGAAGAAAGGGATGGTATGGGCTGTGAGGGTTGCTGGCTGGAAACTATTTCACAAATGTGTGGTTTGGATCCATGTGTCTTAATGAGGAGTTGTCATGGGTGGTCGGCTGCTGACCTGGCTGTTTTGTTGATATCATTGCCATAAGTGCCATGTGGTGTTCTGTGGATGTTGAATTGACATGCAACGTCACACTGTGAGGTCCAAGATTCAAGCATCCCTATGACTCGCCATCTGTCCTCTTCACTGAGGCATGACATGACGAAATTGCATCAAACAGTTCACTAATGGTGAAGACTGCACAGAATGACAATGATTTACGACTGAATGTCTGGCCTTTTGTGGTGAACACTGGACAGCATTTCTCTCGAATATTCCATGTTTCCTGCACAAAGCATGTAATTGCTGCAACAACTGCTTGGTTGCATTTCTTTGAGCTGTTCCATTCACAAATATATTACTCCAAACAATCCATGTCACAATAACTTTTGCCTTGAGTATATATTCTTACAAATAAATTTCACAAGATTAGATATGAAAAAATAGTTCTACATTTAAGGCAAAAAAAGTAAGGGATGGTAATAAAAATTGGCTTTATCCAAAGTCATGTTTATATCTTTTAAAAATTAAAATATCCGATTTTGTTTATTTATTTTGCATTTTTATATGGCTTTGCATCACTCCTTATTGCATGTGCTATCCTGTCTGTGGGATGGTGCATATAAAAGATCCTTTGCTGCTAATCGGAAAGAGTAGTCCATGAAGTGGCAACAGCGGGTTTCCTCTCTCAATATCTGTGTGGTTCTTAACCATATGTCTGACACCATATAACCGTAAATAAAATGTGTTGAGTGCATTGTTAAATAAAACATTTCTTTCTTCTTCTTTTTTTTTTTACATGTAAACTCAGTGTTTTACCACATGGACAATACTCAGTGTATACCACATGGACAGTGTGTGTGTAAACTCAATGTCTTAATACATTGTTAAAGGGACATTCCTGAGTTTGCTGCAGTGTTTAAGATGTTATCGACTAACAGAGACTTTTTAACGATTGTAGTTACATATCAAATATATTTTTTTCTGTATAAAATATTAGTGGCTGTATATTAAACGTGTTTCTGATTATTCTGATATTTGTACTAGGTTAAATTTTATTTTATTTTCTAAAATATTGTGTTTTCGTACATACAAAATTATTTGAAGACAAAATCCAGTTTGGACTTCTTACAAATATTAAGACAACCACAAACACATTGAATACAGACACTGATATTTTGAAAAAGAAAATATATCTAATATGTAAGTTTAATCATAGAAATATTTTATTAGTCGGAAACATCTTACAATGCAGCAAACTCAGGAATGTCTCTTTAAAGAGATGTGTGGAAGACAGGATATTATAGTGTCTAGTTTTTAGGAAGTGTAAAACATTTCCTTTTATTACAGGGTTTTTTTGTTTGTTGTTTTACCCAGAACTTAAACAATACTTGCATAATGGTTTGCTTAAATGATCAGTTTTAGCGTATCCAATGTGTTCCTTATGATTGTGTTGTTTGTAGAACACCAAAATTAATTATGTGAAACAAAGGTATGTATCTCGGAAATTAAGCTCAGTAATTTTGGCTGACTGACTGATGTGTACATGTATGTTAAACAGTTTATACGAGTGTATTATGTGTGTTTACAGATATGATGAAATATCGGTAGTAAAACATCTGTTTGTGTTGCGTTCGTTTTTAACATGATCGTCAGAATTTGGCTGGGGTATAACACTACACTGTGATAGTTAAAGAGTTTGTTTTGTTTAACAACATCACTAGAGCACATTGATTTAATAATTATCTGCTGTTGGATGTCAAAACATGGTAAATTTTGACATAGTCTTAGAAAACTCACTACATTTTGCCATTAGTAACCAGGGATCTTTTATATGTGATATTCCACAGACAGGATAGCACATACCACAACTTTTGATATACCAGTCGTGGTGCACTGGCTGGATACAGTCATCTGAGGTGTGATGTGTCGCATATCACATGCTTTCTATTAACTTGGGTTTTAACATCCTGTCTCAACAATTATCCTGCCCGTGGGAAGTGCCTGTTGTAACATTGTAGCCTATGTGGCGACAGCGGGTTTCCTCCTAAAAACAGTGTAGGAATGACCATCAATGTGCTCTTATGGCATCGTTAAATAAAACAAAATTCATCGAGCGAGCGCTGTGCCACTGAGCTACGTCCCGCCCCTCTGGGATGGGAGGGTAAAGAAATAACATCAGAAAAGTCTTATCTGACCATCCTTAAACAACAAACATTTTTAGTTGCCAGGTAGTTCTGATTAAGCAGGTTACATAATGCTATTTATCGAATAAACAGGTTACCTCTCTGTGGCCTTGTGCATGACATACACATAAGCGGGCAGCATAGCCCAGTGGTACAGTGCCCGCCTGATGCCCGGTCGGTCTAGGATCGATCCCCGTCAGCTAACCACTGGGGTTTTTCTCAACATAACCACATGTCAGACGCCGATATAACCGTACTTATAATGTGTTGAGTGCGTCGTTAAAAAACCCAACAAAACAACGACGACATACACATAATAATGTCGTCAACGTTTTCTCATTTGTTTTAGTCAATATTCTTTTAACACTTATTACAGTAGGCCTCAGTTGAGCCAGATGTTTGTGTCTCATTGCTTGTACACTGGT
>JAECMU010196932.1:0-10751 GCA_016106625.1 Dracogyra subfuscus
CCAGCAGTTCTGGATTAGGAGCTGTGTTATATCAGAAACAGCAAGGTGTCGAAAGGGTAATTGAATATGCCAGTCGTGGACTCAGACCTAGTGAGAGGAACTACCCAGCACATAAGTTAGAATTTCTTTCATTGAAGCGGGCTATCACAGATACATTTTATGATTATTTGTATGGCAATTCATTTCATGTTATCACTGATAACAATCCCCTAACTTATGTGTTGACGAAAGCCAAGCTGGATGCAACCAGTCATCGGTGGGTAGCTGCCTTAGCAAACTATAACTTTACTTTGTCTTACAGAGCAGGGAAGTTGAATGCAGATGCAGATGGTCTCAGCAGACAGGTCTTTGCAGATGTTGTAAAAGCAGTCTGTCAAGCAGCGACAGCATCCATTCCTTTGGTTGACAGTGTATCGAGCAAGAGTACTACTCATTCGGCCGGTGAGCACGTGGATCTTGACGATACTATCAGTTGTATTGACTGGGTTGCTGAGCAGCGCAAAGATCGGGTTATTGCTAGACTAATACAGATTGTAAAATATGGTTTGTTTCAGAGGGGACAAGGAGTACAGAGAGAGATGCCAGCTGTAAAGAAGTATCTTCGAGAGAGGAGACGTTTAGAACTGGTTAATGGAATTTTGTACAGAAATGTTCTGCTAGATGGTCAGAAGGTACGACAGTTGGTTTTGCCAGAGTCTTATCGGCAGATAGCACTGGAAGGTATCCATGATGATGCTGGACATCAGGGAAAAGAAAAGACATTATGGTTAGCCAAGCAAAGGTTTTACTGGCCAGGACTAGAGAAGGATGTGAACAGGAAGGTGGAGCAGTGTGGTAGATGTATAAGAAGGAAAACTCCGATCAAACCTACAGCTGGTTTGGTTCCTATAGAAACTATGAGACCAATGCAGCTGGTCTGTATTGATTTCTTGAGTTTAGAGAAGTCAAAAGGTGGCTATGAGAATATTCTAGTCATAACTGACCATTTTACGAGATACGCTCAGGCAATACCTTGTAAAAATCAGACTGCACATACCACAGCTAAGGCTCTGTATGAACATTTTATTTTATTTTACAGTTTTCCTGAACAGTTACAAAGTGACCAAGGAAGGAATTTTGAAAGTCGAGTGATCAAGGAGCTGTGTAAACTAGCCAATGTTCAGAAAACCAGGACCACACCTTATCATCCAATGGGGAATGGATCAGCTGAGCGATTCAACCAGACATTGATAAAGATGCTTGCCACATTGGATGAAAAGAAGAAAGCTGATTGGAAATCGTATGTTGCTCCTCTAGTACAAGCATACAACTCGACAAAGAGCGACGCGATTGGGTATTCGCCACATTTCTTGATGTTCGGGTGGAATCCTCGACTCTCAGTAGATGCTTTTCTAGGGACAGATCCGCATACAGAAGGTGACCTAGATGCCAGTTCATATGTGCAGAAGTTCAGAGGTAGAATGAGGTATGCTTACAGAGCTGCAGCAGAACAAGCCAATGCATACGGTGATAGGAATAAGGACAGATATGACAAAGGAGTGAGAGAGACAAAGTTAGAAGTGGGTGACAGAGTGCTGGTCAGGAAGGTAGGTTTGAAAGGAAGGCAGAAGTTAGCTGATCGTTGGGAACAGGAACCCTACCTGGTATCTCAAATACCAAATGGGGATATTCCAGTGTATAGAGTGCGTCGTGAAGTGGGCAAGGGTCCCGTGAGGACACTCCATCGTAATATGTTGTTGCCTTTCAACATTATTCCCTGTGAGGAGATCATTACCGGAATTAGACATACGGTTAAACCGAAGAAGCCTGTCAGGTTGTATCCACGAGAGGAGTCCAGCTCGGAATCTGATTCAAGTGAAAACTCGCAGGCCAGTCTGAAATATGTGATCCCTCAACGTCGGAGATTGAGCCCAGTACAGCTGTTTTGTCCATCGTCCATTGGAGTAAATTCCTCCTTACCCTCATCAGTAGAGGTTATTCCAGAATTTCGATCGCCAGAGGGGGTGAGTCAGGAACCTGAAGCTGTAGAAGACTCTGCTGTGATTACTGATACTGTGAGTGCAGCAACTTCTGATCATGAAATAACTGATAGAGACGTGCTACACAGTGAAGATGATATTTCTCAAGTTTTACCAGTTCCTGAACAAACTGTGGGACGACCACAGCGCACACGGAAACCGCCTGATAGACATGGACAGTGGGTGTGTTCCCAACACATCTCAACTGATGAAATCTTTGTGTGACTTTTATGATGATGATGTAATATTTGTATTTCAGTTCAGTTGAGACCAGCATTTCAGTATTCATTAAACTGAAAGTAATTCTGAGAAAATCAAGTTGCAAAACCTGATATTTGAATATATAAACTGTGATTTGAGGTAACTCATTGCTTTACAGGCCAGTTGTGTTCAATTAAGTTATCATCTGTGGTGTTTGATAATTGTATATATTTAACCTAACTAATTGTTTTTGTATTTATCTAGGTTCGGACAATTGAGGATTTGTGGAGACAAATTTGTATATCGCATTATAATGTACCGGTACTTATGTCTGAATTTTGTGTGATATTTCAACGTTTGATGTAATTAACAATATTTTATTTGCAGCTGTCTTATGAAATGTACAGCTGAATCGTGACTAAATGTCAGGAGACATTTACCTTGGGGAGGGGAATATGTAACCAGGTGTTAAATTATTAATTATCACAGATTTGAATATAATATTAATTATAATATATTAATTATTTTATAAAAACTAATTGAGTCGATCTTTAAATATAAAATAGTTAATAATTTAATTGAATCGATCTTTAAATATAAAATAGTTTAAAGAAAGGTGTGTTGTCTATTTCATCGTTGGTGTTAGTAGTGGTCATTCTTTATTGTGTTGGGTTTGTTAGTAGTTGTTAATTCACGTGCGACGATGACAGTTCACGCAAGACTGATGACTCGACACCGAGACATGCACTGCACGCTTTTGGACTACGCCCTTTATAATTAGTTTCCTAATTGTCACATTTTACAATCAGCTTTCGTCAGAAGTAGACAGTCACCAGTATTTTATTTAATTATTCTGCAGAGAATAATAAGTGCTTTATTATATATATAGTTTTGTACACTGATGCGTTTGTGTCTTATCAAATAGACATTGTGGATGTCCGGTAAGATATATTTATTTGTAATATTGTTTTATGTTGATCTTCGGACATAGTGATATATTTTTATTTTTAATTAAGTTTATATTATACATGTGTGCGGAAGTGTGAAAGGTAATGTGTGATTGTAAGAAATGTTTCTATTATATATTATAGGTTTTTCCCTCTGAATGTCGGAATGTAATAAAACCTTAGAACCACAAGAAGTGTTGTCCTAACTTCAACCCCGGTTACACAAATATATGTTTACTATTTATAATTCCAAATAAGACTGTTCCTTTTCAACTGGGTATAATCACCTTTTTCTAATAACCATTTTTCTATAATACTTCAAAGACTTTAGGACAATCATAAATAGATGCTGCAGTGTTTCTGGTTCATGTGAACAAAAGTTACACATACTAGAATCAATCAGTTTTATTTTATGTAAAAAGGTATTTGTTGGTATAATTCTATGTAAAATCTGGTACTGAAACTACAACAGCGTTGGATCTTTTAAAGAGCAAAATGGTAAACTATAATATTTCACCCATAATGAAGAGGTAAAATCACATCCTTCCACCGAATATTTCATTTGTGATGTAGGAACTATAGATGATTTATTTAGTAGTTAGTAAAAGGTTTTACTTCCCAATTATCGGTCTTTTAAAAATAATTTAATTTTTGATGGTAAATATTGGATTTTTGCCTAAATTGAATGAATGGTTATTTGTATTTATTATATCATGCATAAAGGATTTGACAGCAATTAATAACAAGGTATATTTTTTTAAATTTGTCCTTATATTTTGCTTGAAACGTATCAGAGTTCATGAATTGTCCTTCGTCATCTAATAAATCTTGTATAAATAATATACCTTTTTTCAATATAGTGTTTATAAAATATAGTTTTTTGTCTATTAATGTTATTATTATACCAAATATTAGAACTTAACAAATCATCATTATTAATGCTGTGTTTTTGTTGAAGTATTAGCCAGCTATTTAATACATCTTTCTAAAGCAAATTATGTATGTTCCTTTTCTTAATTTGAATACAATTAATCCTCATATATTTAGTTGTTAAGCCTGTTACAGATTGAGAGTTGCCAAATTGGATTGTGATAGAAATTATCTTGTTATCCAAGTCAATTTCAGTGCTGTTGTAAAATTCACAATGTCTAATATTTTAATACCCCCAAAATGTAATCATACATTAAAACTTCACATTTAATTTTATCTGGATTATTTTGCCATATAAATTTAATAATGATTTTGTTTATTTCTTTTAACAATTTTAGTGATAGATTTGGGAAATAAATAGTTTTTACAACAACAATTCTGCCCATAACTGTAAGTTTTCTCGTTAACCACTGTTTTATCATGTTTTTCATTTAAAGTAATTTTGGTTAAATATTTTGCAAGTTAAGCGAACATTTTACACCTAGTAAAGTGTTCTTCTCGCCATTATAACTTCCACTTTGCTGGATGAAAAACCTCTTTTGAAATATTTTTACTTCCTATCCATATAATTTGAGACTTAAAGAGTAGTTTATTTTCAAGACAAAAACATCTGCATATCTATCTAATATTGTTAATGTATTGTCCAGGGATTCAGGTGATCCATCTAAAGTAAAGGTTGTATCATCTGCATATTGAGATATAATATAACTTTCCCCATCTATATCTATAACGTCTTTAGAGTTTCTGATTAGTATTGCTAATATTTCGGAGTATATTATGAAGCTTTAAGGGGATAGCGGATCACCTTGTCGACATCCTCTTTCTAGATTAAAACTCTGTTATAAAAATCCATTTTGTAATATTCTGGACACTGAGTTATTATGAAAGGTTTTTATCCATTTTTTTTATTGAAGAGTTAAAGTTAAAGATATCTAAAGATTGTTCAATATAAAATGCCAGGAGACTGAATCAAAAGCTTTCTCAAAATCCTCTAATACTAACATCCCTGGTATTTTATTTTATTCATTATATTGCATTACATCATAAATTAATTGTATATTTTCACCTATAAACCTGCCTTTAATAAAACCCAGTTTAATTGTTTGAAAAAAGTATTGCATAAAATTATAACAATCTATTCGCAATGCACCCAGAATCAATTTTATATATACAATTTAGCAAAGTAATAGGACGCCAATTTTCCAAAACTGCTTTGGTTTATTGGCTTTTGTTATACAGGTAATGATTCCTAATTTTGTATACTAGATATTTCTTTTATACTATAGCTATAGGTAATAGACCTAATTAATTGTAAAATGATCTAAATTTATCCCCATGTTTGTTTTTTTAGAGAATTCTGCCAAACAATCATCTGAGCCAGGACTTTTATCATTTTTCATATTTTTAAGAAATTCTAATGCTTTGTTGTAGGCTATTTCGCCTTCTAATTCTTTTGCATATGTTAATTTATTTGACTTGCGGTCCGACGCCGATAGAACCATAATTATAATGTGTTGAATGCGTCCTTAAACAAACCACTCAACACAAAAATTGACTTGCAGTAATTTTATTAATAGTTGTGTTATTTTCATTTGCTGAAGGGACGCTTTTTGAATACAACATTTCTTTAAAAAATTTAGTTTCCTCTAAAAAATAATTTTGTTCAGTAACTATGCTGCCATCGTCAAGTTCTATTCTGAAAATAAGTTTACTGTGATAATTCCTGGATTTCAAACTACAAAAATATTTAGTGGGTTTCTCCCCTTCTTCTATCCGTTTTGCCCTAGATCTAATGAAATTACCTTTTAATTTATTCCTACGCATTTCTATTAATTCATTACGTTTTGCTTCTAATAAATCTGAAGTTATATTATTTTCATCTTCTTAGAGTATTTTTATTTCCTCACAAAGTTTAGTTTCTAATATATTTTTATTTTTTTTTCATAAATGAGGAATATGAGAGTTTTCAGGGGGAAAATAATAATTAATAGAACTTCTAAAAAAAGTTGATCGTTAATTTTAAACTGGATATTTTCATTAGGAATTTGACCTAGTTTTTCTATGTTGTATGTACAGGAATTGCATATTGACATTTAACATATGTTTTAATTTTAAGTAAGAAGTTATTAAATTTCCATAGCCCTTACATGTTAAAATGATATATCACAGTTTGAATCTGGGACCTTCCAGCGTGACTTTGCACATCAATTCAAAGTCTACAGAAACACCGTGTGGCACTTATGATAACAATATAAACAGACAACCAGGTCAGGGACTATCCCGTAGTTTGTTTTAAACATGTTAATTCGACTATGAATAACGATTTTCCAGTATTCAAGAGTAAGGGGGAGGTAATACTTTGTTATGATGTTATCTCCCTTAACTTGACAATCAAGCGTTTGGAAATAATTTGACCCCAGTTTAGTTTTGGACCAAGTCAGTCCTGTCCCATTTAGAGTCAGGTTTTATTTATGTATTAAAATTAGATCGTTGAGCCACTGTACATGCATGTCTTTACTTGTCTGTTTGAAACTCAAACGTTATTTATTTTAAATGTTAACATGTATATGTATGTGCCATGCTGCGCTCCAATCGTCAGGACGGCCAACCTAATGGAAATATATTTTCCGGAATTTCTTTGTATGTTCACTTTTAAGTGCGCGAACTTCCATTTTAAAACAATAGTTTAAAGCACGAACAAACGCCATTTAAAAAAATATAAAACATTATTTAAACAGTGCAATATTTGACATATTTAAAAAATAATAACCAAAGAGATACATAACAATAAACATTTTAATTATTTATTGGAATGTTATGTATTGAATAATAAAAGTATAAATCAATAAGAGGCAGAATTTTTCTACTTCCTTTTTAAGCATAGCCCTACTTTATGGTTTGTCTAGTTTACAAAACATGATAAATATATTCATCTGTGTAAATAATGTTACTATACATAATCTAGTACAGCAATTAACAACATTAATCCTTGTCTAACCATTATCCTGACAACCATCAAGGATGGCCTTTCAATATATTGTCAAAAGGTCTTTGAGACAAGTGGTATTAATCACATGTGGATTCTCAAGAACTCCAAAGATTTACTTGAAATTATAAAGTCTCAATCCATATCAACGTTCACCAGTTTTACTTTATGGTTGACTTTATGGCTGCGGGTTGTGCTCATGACGGGTGCCACCGGTGGGACAGGATATGCTCACCTTTCGCGAACACCTGATATCATTACCGTTTTATGGTGATTCATGAACTCATGCCATCAGTCATATGTATTCCACTGATCTCTGTCCTGTGCACATTAGTTTCGCTGAGCTGGTCTTGGGAGTGGCAGTCCTCCTGGAGGCAGCGCAGGAAGGACGTGACGTGCTGTGCTAGATCTTCTTGGGGACTGTCAGTCCTAAGGACAAGTCACCCGACGGTGGATCATGGAGATTATCGCGACCTTGCCTAAACGTCCCTTGGACTCTGCACACTGCAGAGATATGCACCTGACCACGGATATGGTTTTGTCGTTCAGATTACATACACATACACACAGACCAAACATCAAAAATCTAAATGGTGTGTAAACATTTACATTTTCTATTGTTTAGCTTACAAGATCAGTAGGTATATTAATTAATTAATATTAATGTCGGGAATATGTCACACATTACTGGTAGCCAAATAGTATTTAGTGAAATGTTGCACGTGAAAGCATACGATCGCTAGTGTTCTATGTTCAGGTTTTTACACACCGTGACAAAGTTGCATGCATCACCATGGACCCGATGTTTGTCCTGTATATGATATTTGAAATACCTTTAAAATTAATACATAAACTACATAACAAGTAAGACAAATTTTATACATGGCTTCAGTTTACTCGATTGTCAAAAACATTTTCATTGGTCGTCTGTTGACAAATACAGCCAACAGACAAACTTCTTAGTAATAACACGAAACAGTCGATAATACCAAGTTCAGGTTGCAATGGAGGATGTAGAATGATAAAATCGGTTTAATAAACTCGGGATTCAAAAAATATAGAAACTTTAAAATATATTCAGAAATGGTTGCTTCCCAAAAAAATATTGATAGCGAATTTGGAATTTTTGTTTTTATATTTGGCATTAATTCCAGAATTCTGGATACGGGTTAACAATTCGAAAATTCTGGAAAGTTGGTCTCCCTGCGATAATCGTCTCGTGCTTATCGTGATAATGGGTCGATCCTTCCATGATAACGACTTCTCCAGTACAGTCATGAATGTTGTTTTAATCACGTCGGAAGTCATGTTCACCTGTGGAGGCTGAAAACTTGTTTTTAATTTCATGACTAGACTTAAATTTAAAGACACAACTATTTACGAAACAGTATTTATGGATTTACACGGCAGTATGCGACGAAAATAAATATTATTTAAACCAAAAGCAAGATAGCCAATTGGTAACTACTAGTAACACATTGAAGCCTGGTAGATATTATCACAATGCTTTTATTTAACTTTTAATGCGTACTGCAATTTAAATGCTTATCTTAGCAGTGCCATTAAAATAGATATTCACTTATATTTTGTTTAATACAATTATTGGGTTCGGAATTTTATAATGATAGTTAATAGTTGTTGGAACCGGACACAAACAGTAACTTGTAATTACTATTTAACAACTAGGAATCACCTCTTCACGAGTTCATTCGAATGTATTCCTAATAACAATTATGACATTAGTAATGTACCATAAAATGGCAGAAGGAATTGATTTAATTAAAAATAGATAGATACTAAATATAAGTGGCTGGCGACTAAAATATTATACTTTACTGGCCATGGAAAAGTAAATTTGAACTTGCTTTGTAGAGCACTGAAAATACAAAAAAGTAAAAATGCAAAATTCCAAAGTATTTGCATACAACTGGTTTAACTATTACTTTTTGAGGTCTATAGGTAGTACTAAACCAAATAACTTCCGGCTGGGTCAAAGTTCAAGGTGCACCCAACTTTTGATAGAGAAGCGGATACCACAAGTCCTGTGATTGGTTATAAATGTGAGTGTGTTGTTTGTAAAAAATAATAGTTTCATCTGGGTAAACAAATTATGGAATTTTATTTCATCTAGTACTAATGTGTGAAGTAGCCTTGTGCTTGAAACATGTATGGGGTACCTGTAAAAATAAGTACTCAAATTGTGTGCGGAACTAGGGTAGTCATAGACGCTACCCATTATCTCAGAACCAAGCAGCTTCACCCCCAATTTTCTCTGGTTCAATTGAAGTGTGTGTGTGTGTGTGTGTGTGTGTGTGTGTGTATGTGTGTGTGTGTGTGTGTGTGTGGTAATATTTATATCTGTGTCATTTATGTTGATTGATACGCTGCAGATAGGAGTTTTAGCCATATATGTTACTACTGTCGTCTATAGGTTTTTATTTAGTAGTTATAGCACATATTCAGTGCATGATAAACATTTGTTAAGTTTTTGTCATTTTATTTCATTAAATTATACTGGTTGATTAATTATCCATCACTCGACCATGCAATCTAAACGACAAAACCATAGCGCAGTCAAATTCGTATATCTGCACAAGGTTGCGCACCACCATTTATTTTTCAATGGATCTACATGCTAATATTGCCTCGGATTAAATTGTGTACAAAAATAGCATGATATCGCAAGGTATAAGTGACTACCAATTTTTGAACCTACAGTCACTTGTCGACTGGCATGTACAAAATCAATACGGGTTCACCACAAACAAAATTTTATTATCCATCCAAATGTCGGGGCCCCGTCTCATTTTTCTATTATGCACCCATTTCCATCTGACCGCACAACACACTTACAAATGCTTTTCCTTAGTAATGACAATACCAAATAATGTACAAATACTGGGTCATTTAATTACTACAACGGTCAATCTACCTGTAATCATCAAAGAAAACTTTGAAAACTAAATATTTCTATTTATTATTATTTTTCTAATGAGGACCTATTTCCTAAACCGGACTATATCAAGCTGCTACAACTAGTAACGACACGACAAATGGTGGTGTGGTGCCACAAGGCAGAGTCCAGAGGACGTTCTATACAATGTCGTGATAGTTTCCATGATCCACTATGGGCCGAGTTGCTAACAGCCTGGGGACCGGCAGCGTGTATTTCATCTTTCCTGTACCGCCAAAGTAGAGACGGCAGTAGTTCATCTTTCCTGCACCGCCAAAGAGACTTCATCCTTCCTGCACCTCCCAGTCCGCAACACACACCCGCACAGATACCAATGGAATACATAGCACTGTGATGGCATGCACTCATAAATCACCATTAAAATGGTGATGATATCAGGTGTTCGCGAAAGGTGAGCATATCCTGCCCCACCGGTGGCACCCGTCATGAGCACAACCCACCGCACCTATGTAAAGTCTACATAAGGTAAAAGTGTACACCATTTTCACCAAAAAGATGAAAATGTACGTACAAGGTCAAAAAAGGGTATTGCATCAGAAATCATTTTTGTCAATGATGCGTCATATCGTGAGATTGCCTCACAGTGTCGAACATAACACTTTTTGAAAGCCTTCAGGAGTCCTTGGATGTTATAGCCCTGATGAAACAACTTCTGTACCAGAATGGTATGTCGGTCTTTAAAATCGGCATATGAT
>JAECMU010196936.1:0-11745 GCA_016106625.1 Dracogyra subfuscus
GGACAGATATGACAGAGGAGTGAGAGAGACAAAGTTAGAAGTGGGTGACAGAGTGCTGGTCAGAAAGGTAGGTTTGAAAGGAAGGCAGAAGTTAGCTGATCGTTGGGAACAGGAACCCTACCTGGTATCTCAGAATACCAAATGGGGATATTCCAGTGTATAGAGTGCGTCGTGAAGTGGGCAAGGGTCCCATGAGGACACTCCATCATAATATGTTGTTGCCTTTCAACATTATTCCCTGTGAGGAGATCATTACCGGAATTAGCCATAAGGTTAAACCGAAGAAGCCTGTCAGGTTGTATCCACGAGAGGAGTCTAGCTCGGAATCTGATTCAAGTGAAAACTCGCAGGCCAGTCTGAAATATGTGATCCCTCAACGTCGGAGATTGAGCCCAGTACAGCTGTCTTGTCCATCGTCCATTGGAGTAAATTCCTCCTTACCCTCATCAGTAGAGGTTATTCCAGAATTTCGATCGCCAGAGGGGGTGAGTCAGGAACCTGAAGCTGTAGAAGACTCTGCTGTGATTACTGATACTTTGAGTGCAGCAACTTCTGATCATGAAATAACTGATAGAGACGTGCTACACAGGGAAGATGATATTTCTCAAGTTTTACCAGTTCCTGAACAGACTGTGGGACGACCACAGCGCACACGGAAACCGCCTGATAGATATGGACAGTGGGTGTGTTCCCAACACATCACAACCGATGAAATCTTTGTGTGACTTTTATGATGTTGTATATAAATAATGTTTATGTAATATTTGTATTTCAGTTCAGTTGAGACCAGTATTTCAGTATTTCAGTATTCATTAAACTGAAAGTAATTCTGAGTAAATCAAGTTGACCTGATATTTGAATATATAAACTGTGATTTGAGGTAACTCATTGCTTTATAGGCCAGTTGTGTTCAACTAAGTTATCAGCTGTGGTGTTTGATAATTGTGTATATATTTAACCTAACTAATTGTTTTTGTATTTATCTAGGTTTGGACAACTGAGGAATTGTTGAGACAAATTTGTATATCGCATTATAATGTACTTATGTCTGAATTTTGTGTGATATTTCAACGTTTGATGTAATTGACAGTATTTTATTTGCAGCTGTCTTATGAAATGTACAGCTGAATCGTGACTAAATGTCAGGAGACATTTACCTGGGGGAGGGGAATATGTAACCAGGTTTTAAATTATTAATTATCACAGATTTGAATATAATATTAATTATAATATATTAATTATTTTTAAGAACTAATCGAGTCGATCTTTAAATATAAAATAGTTACTAATTTAATTGAGTCGATCTTTAAATATAAAATAGTTTAAAGAAAGGTGTGTTGTCTATTTCATCGTTGGTGTTAGTAGTGGTCATTCTTTATTGTGTTGGGTTTGTTAGTAGTTGTTAATTCACGTGCGACGATGACAGTTCACGCAAGACTGATGACTCGACACCAAGACATGCACTGCACGCTTTTGGACTACGCCCTTTATAATTAGAGTTTCCTAATTGTCACATTTTACAATCAGCTTTCGTCAGAAGCAGACAGTCACCAGTATTTTATTTAATTATTCTGCAGAGAATAATAAGTGCTTTATTATATATATAGTTTTGTACACTGATGCATTTGTGTCTTATCAAATAGACATTGTGGATGTCCGGTAAGATATATTTATTTGTAATATTGTTTTTTATTGATCTTCGGACATAGTGATATATTTTAATTTTAATTAAGTTTATATTATACATGTGCGCAGAAGTGTGAAAGGTAATGTGTGATTGTAAGAAATGTTTCTATTATATATTATAGGTTTTTCCCTCTGAATGTCGGAATGTAATAAAACCTTAGAACCACAAGAAGTGTTGTCCTAACTTCAACCCTGGTTACATATATAAGCACGAAATAATTTGAAATAAATGAATAAATGATGAAACCAGATTCAGAAATTTTTTATACAAATGCCACTCCAAAAAATTAACTGCAGACTATTTTAGACAAATTTATTGTGTTGTTTTATCATGTCATATTTTTTGTCTTTGTTAAAAAATAAACATTTACCAAGTTTATAATAGGAAAAAAATAGAGAAAAAGTATGGGGATGAATTCTGATAATATATATACTTGTTTAACACGATTAAGCTTAAAAAACAATACCGTACATAAAATAGTGTCTCATCACTTTGCTTATTGAACCGATAAAATCAAGTACTCTTCATTGTCTAAAACAAATCATGTTAAAAGTATTCATCAGTTCATACAGCTACAGTTACTAGTGCACTGTATTAATCCATGCATTTTCACTTAAAAATCAGGTATCTAATATTTATAACTGTATTACAGTTTAATGCCAATATCTTCTAATTTGATATTCGAGAGTGAATTTCATAAAAGCAGACACATCTTTAGTAATATGGTGCCAACATGAAAGAAATAACTTTTGTGATTTTGTTTTATATATGATTATAGGAGATTTGTTTTGGGGTTTTTACTGGCTGTAATTAACTGGTAGCCTGAATTTAAAAGACACTGGCTTTGGGCATTGCTGTGTTAAACAAAATGTGAAACCTTTATGCAGTGGTGTAGTGTGGGTAGGGCCACCTGTGCTGTTGCCCCAGGCACAAAATTCTGGACTGTTGGAAGGGATTTTGGGAGTGCTAACAATCCACTGGTTAGGGGGGTGCAATACTTGACTTGCCCCGGGCGCTGGCAACCCAAACTGCCTTTATATGGTATGAGTTGTGTGGTACACACAAACTACACTCACCAGTCTGTGGCTGCAACTCAACAAGATGAGACCACATATCACGAGCTGCCTGGGTGTAATATCCAATCTCAGCATTTGGATGAAGACCAAACACTTCCGGTGTATTTGACAATGGAAGAGACTCGATAAAAGCTGAAAGAAAGTTATAATAGTTAGCCATAATCATCAAAGAAATTTCACAAGTCAAAATATTACCGTAACATAGGCAAAAACAATTTACTTCATCTAATATTCACATGTATCAGCAGGAACTGGGGAGGTTGGGGAAGGCAGTGGTCTCCTATGTGAGGCCGTAAACACTTACCTTTTTGTCTCATTACATATTTAAACACTCCCCAAAACCCACCCCAAAGTCCTTGCGTTCCCATTCTCCCATCATTTGGTAAATTTTGCCATATACGTCAACAGAAAAAAGATGTGCCATTAATCAAATACTAACATGTTTTGCTATACAATGGTAAAACTGGTTGATTATGTCAATAGGAGGGATTATTGTAATGCATAATCAATGAAAAACTTGATTCAACCCTTTTAAATGGTAAACAGTAGGCCAATATGTTTGATTCCATCACAGTAAAATAAGCAGTAAGCATGAGTAATCAAAGTGTAAAATAAAATTCCAAGAATACACAAAATATTTATGATCATGTTAAGATTGTGTATTACCGTATATTGCTGTGTATTAGTCGCCTACTTGGATACGCCGACCTCTTAGTTGACCCTAAATATCTAGTACAAAATCATCAGCCCTGTGTATAAGCCAAAGTCATCTTTTGTCCTACTGTATGTTGTATCGAGTTCAATAATACTGTCAATAAATATACTTTCTAGTTCATTATATTTGATTTCCCTTTAATTATTACAAACATGGTAATCACGATTGCCATCAATGCAGCAATGCTAACATCTACCATGCTGTGGAAAATAATTTAGAACTGAAAAGCATAACAGAAAAATAAATAATTCAAGCTGTAACAACATATCACTACACACAAGTAATTAATTTATTCACTGGACAGCAAAAAGTAAAATCACTGAGGCATGTTTAATCCCCCACCACACACACAGACACAAAAGATGATGCAGTCTGTGACTGTAGCTGTTCACTGTATATGGTATGGTCATGTGACAATAGTGGGAGTAATTATCGTCCTGAAATTCATGTTATGTTTTTTCAGTCAGTAATGAGCTTAATTTATTTATGGCATTACTTTACAGTTTAATGCACCCTCCTAACAAAACAATGATATTAGAAATATAATACTTGTTTAAGAAAATACACCGTTTTGTATCTTAAATTTACTATATGAAAGACTGGTCCCAGCACAGGTCAAGCAAACAGTTGGAAAGAATATGTTTTTACTATTGAAATGACAATAAAAGAAGTAATTTTTTAATTATTATTCATCAAACTTATAATGCATTCAAGAACAAAAAAGTGCATAATATTACATGATGGGGTATTTTATTTATACTGTGCACAAATAATTGTTACATCTGTGAAAGGCTAAGGGTCTGATCAAAATTTCAAAAGTCAGTCAGGAGTCTTTTTCAATCGGAATTTTATGCTCCAATTTGTTGCCTCTCTTCTTTTGGAAAGTGTTTCTAGACTTCAAAAGTCGGCTAATACACCACAATATACGGTAATCAAATTTGCTTTGTTTCATTTATAATAAATATATCTAATAATCAGAAGGTGGATGGCTGAATAAGGGTTCTTTACTCTGGATAGATCACAGTCTAAGTTAAAATCCTATTAAAACAGTAACAATAACATGATTAATATGTCACACATAAAAGGATAACAATATGTAAGTTTACCGCAAACACATTCTCTGCAGTATATTTAGTAAGTGGAACACAGGAGAGGATTTTAGAAGTGAAGTTAAAATATAACTATGCGGCACATTAAATGAGTAGCTGAGCACCACAACTCACCAACATAATTGTCTTTTGGTCCATCTTCTGGGATCTTGTAGTCTACTTCCTCGTTCAAGTAAAAGTGGAATGGCTGAAATGTGTCAAAGATGAAGTCTCCCATGTATTCATCCATGTACGTGCGGAGAACACGGCGATCGAAGTCATCAATGGCTCTGCCACCATACATAACCTGAAACAAGTACACAATCAGTTATCATACAAACAGCCAACACTAGCTGAACATCATTTCAACAGTTGCAGCTGCAATTCTGCACCACCATGTTACATCATCACTTTCTAGGGTCGACGATAGTCACTTTTCTCACCTTTGTTTTGGCTTCGTACACAGTAAATAAAATATATCAAACTGTACATTTTTGATATGATATATTTGTCAAAAGTACTTTTTATTTCTTTCATCTTTTTAAACTTAAAATATTTTGTCCAGAATTATGAAAAATAACAAAATACCAACCTGTAAACAACGTCGTCCGCTTGTTATAGTAATTTGACATTATTTTAATGTGGCGAAGCATTGTAATAATATAAGTAATTCTGAATTTGAATGATGTCAGTATTCCAATGATGTCACTTTGAATCGCCTTACAATAAACATACACTGGGTACGTGACGTTTCCGTTTTAAGAATGCTGGAAAAAATTCCAGTGCAAACTTGCTATTGAATTTTTTTTTGTTGAACATTACTAATGCATCTGAATGTGTTTGGAGAAAATCTTGTGATTAAAAAATTGTACCTTTTACGAAATATGGATTTCAAGTGAAATTACGGTAAGATATGCTATATTTATTGTGTACGAACCCAAAACAAGGTGCGAAAAGTGACTGTCGTCGACCTTAATACAAAATACAAACACTGTTACAGTTTAATAAACCAATGTGTTATCGCAATTAATGGTTATCGTCAGCTGCCTTTATAAAAAACCTACATGTCTGTCGGCATGTTTTTAAAAAAATACTTTGTAACACAAACCTGTGAAAAACCACCTCACTTTTCAGTCTTAAAATGGAGAATAATACACTTATATATGTGGCATAAAGAATGACCTCTTGTCAATGATTAAATAATAAAAATATCCTTTAGACTGCAAGATACATTAAACTACAATCAAACTGTTTTAATGTCAATATTGGGACCTAACTGATTTTGGCTTAATGAGTTTGTTGATATAATGAGTTGGTAGGATTTTATGAATTCCACTCACGTACTATTTGTATTAAAACCAAGTGCTCACCCCAAAATATCCCTATGCCTTCCCAGTTATCTGAGAGAACAAGCAATAATATTTATGAACTGATACAACTATAACTGTTAGTTAAAAAACATGAGCAAATGACCATTGACTAATTCTTGGACCAGACACTCATCTTTATATGACATTCACTTTTTCTTAATGTACTGATAGATGTTTAGTTTTGTTGTCACTGAAATTAGGAAATTAATAAACAAAATTACAACTGTTCGATACAGTTTAATGTCAAGGACGTTATGAGACAGTTTGTCTTCATGCTTTCAGAAACCTGATCCGTATATGTATTCATTTTTAACAGCATTATTTGGTGAATTACAAGAAAACAATTTACATCACATCTATATTAAATCAAATTAGTAAAGTAGTAAGTATTAAAAAATACTTCAAACTTAGACTTGGCGGTTGACAGCCTAAACATCCATTTCATACCTCTCCAATAAGATACTTCAAGCTGCTCCATGGAATCTTCGGGTCACTTTGGTCAAAAGCTTTTGTCAAATATGTATTGAGAATCTGCATACACACTCGGAAATCAGATTCATTGAAGTCATACGAGACATTCCAGCCTATCTTGCCGTACTTCCGTCTTTCCTGCACCACTGCATGGAAGAATGCCAGCACAAAGACTAAAGATGAATATGCTGGATGGGTGCATTCCGAGAAAGCTTGGGCTGGGATCTTGTGGAACGTACTTCGCAGATTCAACTTCAGACCATTAGGCGGCTCAGTGACAACCTGGATTTAGAATACAATGTTATTAATAATAATACTTTCAAGTAAGCAATGCTTTTAAATTTACAGCTGTATTTGGATTAAACAATAAGGAAAAAATATCAACATCAAGTAGTAAACAATGCAAATAAAAAGGCAGTAAGTATTGGACTAATGATAAATTAAAAGGTCATGTTTGCACATAGTGATTTACATTTGGTAAAATAAAGATATTTAAAAAAACCCACATTACTTCTGTTGTATCCAGTACTAGAAAAGAAAAAAAAGAGTTAATTATAAATTATTATTTACTACCATCTTAAATTAATATTTACAATCCAGAATCTTCAATCCAGAATACAAATCCTTACCT
This sequence comes from Dracogyra subfuscus, assembly GCA_016106625.1. Taxonomy (NCBI): domain Eukaryota; kingdom Metazoa; phylum Mollusca; class Gastropoda; order Neomphalida; family Peltospiridae; genus Dracogyra; species Dracogyra subfuscus. The sequence goes on from JAECMU010196936.1 coordinate 7,039, forward strand.
TTAAATATTTCTACAGAATCCCTTTGAGGAAGCCTGGTGATAATTAAAAGTTTAAATGAATACAGAATACAAATCCTTACCTTTAAATATTTCTACAGAATCCCAGTGAGGAAGCCTGGTGATAATTAAAAGTTTAAATGAATACAGAATACAAATCCTTACCTTTAAATATTTATACAGAATCCCAGTGAGGAAGCCTGGTGATAATTAAAAGTTTAAATGAATACAGAATACAAATCCTTACCTTTAAATATTTATACAGAATCCCAGTGAGGCAGCCTGGTGCTGACTACAAGTTTAAATGAATACAGAATACAAATCCTTACCTTGAAATATTTCTACAGAATCCCAGTGAGGAGGCCTGGCGATAAATTAATGCAGAATACAAGTTCTTACCTTCAAAGACCTCTGCAGAATCCCAGTGAGGAAGCCTAGTGTTGGTTATATGTTTAAATGAAAACAGAATACAAATGCTTACTTTCAGAGATCTCTGCAGAATTCCTATGGGGAAGCTTGGTGTTGGCTCAGTAGTGAGCCACAATCTAAAGTCTGGATGAGGCTTAACAAGCTTCTCCAGCTGTTTCTCTAGATCTCTAAGCCAATTCACCAGCAGATGGCAGTTCTGTAGCATCAGCCACTGGCCACGGGCAATGGCTGTTTCCAACAGTTGCAATGCAACCTAAAAACAACAAGATATCTTAAAACTGATGCTATGGTATGTATTAAACATGAAACTCAGTCAGTAGCATCAGCTACTTGCTCTGAGCTATTTTAAATTTAAATTTCAAGTAAAAGGTTTATTAATTTGCAGACAAAATGGTTTTACAATGTGATAAGTCAAATTTTCAGCAAACTGCCAGGGGCCACTTACAAGAGAATCAACAAAACAAAACAAAACAAAAACAAAAATTCCCTGCCCCGGCATGTTGTAAATGACGTTTTGCAAGTTTGTCATGGGTTTGTTTTTAAATCACTATCTCATCTTAAAGTAGACTCAAACTCACAATAGGATTGTCATATACTAACCTCTAATATTTATTCACTGTAATAAAACATTATTTTATTCGTACAGTTGAATTTTAATCAACATTTTTACTGTTCTTCAAATAATACATACCCACAAACTTGGACTCAGTCTAAATCAGATTCGAGGGACACTGATAAAATGTGCCAGTAACACAGGGTGCTGGGTTCGACTTTTATCACAAACTATTGTTAATGAATGATACTGGGTGATTGTGTCGGTTTACACAGAAATCCAGATTACGCAGATGCTTGTTTGGACTGTATTAGTTTTATCAAGTGTCAGGAACCTTCACACATTATATATGCACAAATTAAAAATGGTGTTCCATTTTCTGTGATATCTTATGAAGTCAGGCTGACCTATCACTCACTGTTATTGAAAAAAAAGGGTGAAAAACATCACCCCACTCTAACATGTTAATATGTCACATGACTAACATTAGGTAACTAGTAACATTCATTTATTTTGAAAACCAACAACTAAATATATACTGCCTTTAGGCAACTCAAAACTGACAATAATAAAACTTTACCTTCTCTTGCCCCTGTCCCATGGACAAGTACTTTATCTTGTTGGTACCAAATGCTAGCCTTTCTGCAAGTTTCCACAAGTCACTGGCAGGATCAGAGCCTGGACTCAAAATAAAAACAATAGGAGACATTGGTGTGCTCTGTTCAAATATCGACTCAAAACTGATGATTGGTGGAGTGACGTATTTCTCTCCCATACACTTGGTCACATACTCAGTAATGGCTCGGTAAATCCGGTCTATACGGAAACATCGTAGAAGCATGAGCTTATGGAATTCTGTGATGGACTTTTCATATTTTAATGGAAACGGCTGAGATTCTGGTGCATCGTGATCATACCACTGAAAGGACAAAAATGGTCATCTTGTAACACTGCAACATAAAATAATATGTCTAAGAGATGTTTGGACTATTAGAGTATGCTAAATCTATTTCCTTCGTTAAAAATAAAATTACAGTATCTATAACTGGTATAAAATTATTACATTTATTGCATTTACATTTCTTGGAAGAAATTACACAGAATGGCAATTTTTTTAATTTTTGCATTCTAAACAAAGGGAATATATCATGGGTTTTTTTAGTGCCATTTAGTAAAATGGAGAGGAAGGGTAAAAATTACGAAAGAATAGTTTCTATCCAAATGATGGGTCTTTCAAAGGTGTAAGATACGTATATTAGAACTTTGTGTTATTTGTACATAAAATGCGTTTGAAACCAACAACAAGAGGAATAGAGAGGAATAACGTCTTTAAATGACTAAAGCTGTAAATTATACCATTTAGTAATGGCGTAACTTAAATTAATTTTCAAACCCAGCACTGCACTAAATTAACAGATACAGATACAACAGACACAAAATAATAATACCTTTTCCCAAACATTTTCATTTCTTTCAATGTCATCAAGTAGGTTGCCAAAAGTGTCAGGTAAAACCTCTGCTAAATGAACGCAGTCCTCCCATCCCTCATCAGGTAACCAGCTGAAAGGTTTCTGTCGCGAGCTCTTCTCAAGTGCAATATTACCCTAGGAAACAAAAACAGTGGAAAATATTACCTGTACACCAGTACAAAAAGAAAAAGAGCCAAAAAATCTCTATTACATATGGACAAACTGAATCATTGTGGTAATATTAATTTTAACAAAACATGATGGTATTGCAGTAACAATAAAACACAATACAGGGTAGTCTAAAATAAACTACATAAACTGGATAGCAAACTTTGAAAATTGATGGCAAGGTTTCAAGTAATAAAAATTCTCGTAGCTTAATGGAACTTCTACTGGCATTGGTTCAAGCAATATGCAACAAAGAAAAAATAGATTTATCAAGTCTTATAACAAAATAATGGTTACAAAGTGACGGAAATGAGTATATATACATATGCATTTAACAATTACTGTAGATCGTTGTGTATTAGCCTAAATGCCATCAAGAGAAGATAGATCAGCCAATACACAGTCAACAAAAAATGTCTAAGAAAATACAATAAAACATTGTGCATCTAGGTATGTTCATGTGTGGCAATTTATCATAATACAAAATATACACTTTAATCCATATTGGTGACTTGTAACCTTAGTTTTAAATGTGTATGACCATTGAAATATGATTATTTAAAAATTAGTTTTCTTATTACAGCACAATATAAAACTGTATTTTGGTAGTGAAATTGCTGAGAGTTACTTCAAAAGTTTGGCAATCAAGTTTAAATATATTTTGTTTCTTAAAAATTATATATTTTCAAAAACATGATCGAGTAAATATTCTATGATAACTGTTAATGTTGTGGTGCACAAACCTTGATGAAAAAATCCACTTGTTCTTGGGTAACAAAATTCTGATCTTGTTCCAATTTTAAAGTAATTTGGAAAGAGAAGAGCAGCTTGTGCATTTCAAATATACCTGCAAACGAATTACAAAAACAATTGATTTAAGAATTCAAAAGCATGCTTATCCAGAAACATAATAATCAGTCTCATACATCTAGCCTTAAAAGTAATAACTCTTTTTTATATTGACTTCATGTAAAATTCTTTAATCTCATTGGTTGTTTGCCATTGGACAAATCCCTTATATCTCTGTAGATGGAGCCAAATTCTCTTATAGCCCGTCTGTAATTTCCAACAGTTTCCAGCCACCCCAATTAATGCTAAAGCAATAATTAGATTATAAATAACATTGATAATGAATCAATTAATTAATATCTGTTTTAGACAATTTTGTATTACAAACATTTGAAGTTAAAAACTTGTTTATCGATGGAACTATTTTTCATCACTGGCATGTGGGTTCGTTCGCGTGGTAGGGCTCCATTAATAAATTGTTAACAATTATTGTCTGGCATTATTTTAATTATTTAGCTATATGGTTTAACATGTCGGCAAGATCAATTTATTGTAGAAGCATCTCTCGGGGTATATGGCTTTTTATGTACCCTTTGTATGCTCTTTTACCCCCTTGCCTTCGGCTTGGGGTAAAAGAATACAGAGGGTACATAAAAAGCCATATACCCCTCAGGATGTTTCTACAACTTATAATATATAGTTAAACTGACCTCAACAAATGGCATTTAACCCTATGTTAGTAGTCTGGTATGAACAGTCCAACATAAAATGGGATGGTTTAAAATATTGCAGTGAGTCCTCTGCTTCCTGTTCCTTCCCCCGCCTCCCACCCAAAAATACAAAATTAGAAATGTAAAAGTGTGCAGCTGCACCCCCTTTTGACCACTTTTACTTACCAAATGTATGACACAAGCAGTAATGAGAAACATGTACAAATGTTAACTGATAAAAAAACACACCAAAACATGCACTAACCAGTACATCCATAATTGTAGACATTGTGTGTTAAAGTATCCATTATGTTCCTCAACCTCTTCACCAGGATCGAGTCTGGCAGACTCTTTCTCAGTGAGAACTCAAACACTTCCAGGTAAGAGGCAAGGGAATACTGGTACATGGTGTTCACAAGCGACATTTCAGCCAGGACGAAGAACAGGATGGCTCCTCGCTTAGCAGCAGGTCTGTAACCATCACGAAGCTTCTCGATATCAATTGCAGTTTTAGCACCCAGCTTCAACTTCTCTGATACCTACAACAACAAATTAAACACTTGATACTGTAACAAACAGCTTCAACTTCTCT
>JAECMU010196985.1:3599-19540 GCA_016106625.1 Dracogyra subfuscus
CGCTGGGAGTGGTGGTGATAGGAGTTACCTGGTACAAGTGACAAGACATGGGGAGTGGTGGTGATAGGAGTTACCTGGTACAAGTGACAAGATGCTGGGAGTGGTGGTGTGTGGAGTTACCTGGTACAAGTGACAAGATGCTGGGAGTGGTGGTGTTAGGAGTTACGTGGTACAAGTGACAAGACGCTGGGAGTGGTGGTGATAGGGAGTTACCTGGTACAAGTGACAAGACATGGGGAGTGGTGGTGATAGGAGTTACCTGGGACAAGTGACAAGACATGGGGAGTGGTGGTGTGTGGAGTTACCTGGTACAAGTGACAAGACGCTGGGAGTGGTGGTGATAGGAGTTACCTGGTACAAGTGACAAGACGCTGGGTGTGGTGGTGTGGGGAGATACCTGGCACAAGTGACAAGACGCTGGGAGTGGTGGTGATAGGAGTTACGTGGTACAAGTGACAAGACGCTGGGAGTAGTGGTGTGTGGAGTTACCTGGTGCAATTGGAAATGCATGTTTTCTTGTCCGCGGCAAGGTAGTGGTTTTCTGGACATGCACAGATGGAGGCAATTCGGTTGTATTTCAAGACAGGGTGCAGTAAACACAGGTGAGAGCAACCGCCATTGTCTTCACACGGGTTGTAGCCACCATTTACACTGGCATTCACTAGAAAGAAACAAACACAGGTGAGAGCAACCGCCATTGTTTTCACATGGGTTGTAGCCACCATTTACAATGGCATTCACTAGAAAGAAAGAAACAAAAAGTTACCTACATGGCATGTATCTCACTGTTTACTAACAAAAGCCAATTAAGCCCTGTCCTGCATTGCCTGAGCTTCAACCTTAAGGATATAAACACAAACAAACATGGAAAGTGTCTGTAACACCAAAACCTCATAGCTATCTACTATAATACAAAATTATATGGCAACTAAACTTACAAAACATCACATCTGTAATTCAAAACAAATTTACTTTGTAACTAACAGATGACATCAAAACTGATCTACATCAACACAACCTTACATGTACTTTGTAACTGTAATTGTAACACCTCTCAACTGATCTACATCAATCTGTATTTACTTTGTGACTGTAATAGTTAAACCTAAAAACTGTTCTACATCAATCTGTATTTACTTTGTAACTGTAATTGTGAAACCTAAAATCTGTTCTACATCAATCTGTATTTACTTTGTAACTGTAATTGTAAAACCTAAAAACTGTTCTACATCAATCTGTATTTACTTTGTAACTGTAATTGTGAAACCTAAAAACTGTTCTACATCAATCTGTATTTACTTTCTAACTGTAATTGTAAAACCTAAAAACTGTTCTACATCAATCTGTATTTACTTTGTAACTGTAATTGTGACACGTCACACCTGCTCTACATCAATACAACTTACTTGTTAATGTGTTTCAACACAACCTTGCTAATGTGTTTCAACACAAACTTAATTTGTTAATGTCTTTTAACATAAACCTATTTACTTATGTCTTTTCAACACAGATTGACTTGCTAATGTGTTTCAACACTAATTTATGTGCTAATGTCTTTCAACACAAACTTATTTGCTAATGTTTTTCAGCACAAGCCTACTTGCTAATGTCTTTCAACACAAACTTACTTGTTAGCGTCTTTCAAAATAACTTACTTTCTAATGTTTTTCAACACAAACTTACTTGCTAATGTTTTCAACAAAAACTTAATTTGTTAATGTCTTTTAACATAAACCTACTTGCTAATGTCTTTTCTACATAAAATTACTTTCTAATGTTTTTTCAACACAAACATATTTGTTAATGTCTTTCAACACAGCTTATTTGTTAATGTGATTTAATGCAAACTTACTTGTTAATGTGATTTAACACAAACTTAGTTGCTAATGTCTTTAACACAAACTAACTTGCTAATATCTTCAGCACAAACAAACTTGCTAATGTCTTTCAACACAAACTAACTTGCTGATGTTTTTTCAACACAAACTTACTTGGCAGCTGTCTGTATGGGTGGAGAACTTGAAGGTCCATCGGTCGATGAACAAGCAGCACCAGCTTTGTGATTTTGTTGCCTGAAAATTTGTTGGTGTAGTAAATGCCCATCTTCTCCCAGTCCGTCCAGTAGATGTGGTCTTCAAACACGGACAGCCCAAACACATGTGGCACGTAATGGATGTTGGACACAACAATTCTCCTGCCGCTGCCATCCAACTTAGCCATGGCGATGTAGTCGAGGCTCGCGTCGGCCCAGAATATATGTTCTGTCATGTAGTCTATGGTTAGAGCATTCGGCCAGGCCAGGTTGTCTTTTATTATGGTTTGTCTGTGTGTGCCATCCATCCAGATGCGCCCAATGTTTGGCTGGTCCCCCCAGTCAGTGAAATACAGAAGACCTTTAGCTGGGAACACTTCAAGACCACGTGGCTCCTGTAAACCCTCACGGATAAGAACTTTGCGGTATACCCCATGCAGTTTGGACACCTCGATGGTGTCCGTGGTCTTGTCACACCAGTAGAGGTTGCGAGCGACCCAGTCCACAGCGATACCATCGGGATTACGAACCGTCGTGCTGTGCAGAACCTGATGAGAAAGTAAATAACTTTTACATTTCAGTTATTAACAAGCAATTTGAGAGTTCTGCTAAAGCAATACATGTCCCCTACCGGTCCCACAAATGTTTATATGTTCTAATTTCAAGGGCCATAACTCTGTACAAAAAGGTGAATCGCCATGAATGTCAAACTTGATCTGTAACAGTACATGATAAAGTTATACACACAATATCAGCTCAATATCTTGAGACATTGCGAAAAACATAAGTCCGGAAAACATATGTTTTCATATGTTCAGTTTTAAAGGCCATAAATGTGTTAACAATAGGTAAATTGCCATGAAAGTCCATTTTGACCTGTACATGTATAACATGATACAGCAGTATTTAATCACAAAGATAAACAGCCAAAATACTTCTATAATCATAACTATCTATCTCGTTTCTTTCGCAGATGTAGTCACGTAAACTCAGATCCAAACTCTGACAATCAAGTGTATGAAGATTACCTCAACGGTGCGGTCATTGCCGTGGTCGAAGTGCATGCGGTTGATGCTGCTGCTGTGACTGGTAATGTCGCTCCAGTAGATGTACTTGTCTTGCCAGTCAAAGTCGATCGCCACTGAGTTGGTCAGTTTGTCCGTCAGGTGGCTCGTTTCTCCCTTCGGGATAGTCACGTTACGCAGGTAGTAGCGGTTCGACACTAGCAGAACCGGCCATGGCTCTGCAGAGAAAAATAATAAAACTTTTAACACTTCTTGATATTTTTTCTTTTCAATGAAATTTAATTAATGATGTTTTTTAAAATAAAGTTTCCCCACCCAACCACCCCAAGAAAGAAGACAAAACTAAATTTAAATAAATAAAAAAAGCTCTGTTAGCAAAAATATTCAACTTTTAAACATTTCTTGATATTTTCCTTTTCAGTGTTGGTTGAATTTTAATTGATATTTTAAAAATTTGTTTTTATCAAAATTAGAAAAAGATGACAAAACGAAGTTTAAATATGTTATAATTCTTGAAAGAGTGAAACATAACTCTGCTTGGAAAAATAATTCAACCTATAAACATATCACTTGATATTTTCCTTTTCTGTGTAAAATTGGTTGAATTTTAATTGATCTTTTTTAAAATGTAAGTTTTTAATCAAAATTAGATAAAGATGACAAAACAAAGTTTAACTTTTAGTAATACTTCTTGAAAAAGCAAAAATCATAACAATTAAGATGTGAATGGACAACAAATTAATTAATTAATAATTAATAAATTAATGTTTAACAACATTCTATTAAACATTCCTTTGCTAACTTTTAACTTTTTTAACCTCTTAAAAATGAAAACTATAATTATACTTATTATATATATTATTTCTGGTTGAAAGAGTAATTTTAAAATTAACGCATTTTCCCCATGTATTATGCGCACCGGTGTATAATGCGCACCCCCAGTTTGAACGTTTATTCCAAGAAAAAACAAACATGAACCACAATATAATGTGCATGGTTTTTTTAAACAAAAAAACTGACAATGAATGCAAGATGTACCATTTTTCGCAGACACCAAAACTAACGAAAAGCGAAAGTAGCGGTATATTCAAGAAACAAAACTACATAGTCTTCATAGACCTACATGTCACATTAAATAAAGGCTAGTACTTGCGTACTTACATGCCACAGACTCACACGTGCATAAATGAAAACAAAACTACAGTGGACTCTGCCAAAACCGGGTCGGGACTGATGAAATATGCCGGTTTAGACAGCTTGCCGGTTTAGACAGATTTCATTCAGAGTTACGATTCTTGTCAACCTAAACGATCATTGTTAATTAATATGCTATTATTAATTAACAGACTACTGCGAAATTAGTGATTTAAAAAACATTTTAAAAAGTCGATCATTGAACATACCAGTCATTAATACAATAATAACCCAGCAGTTATTAACCAATCATGTTTGTCTAAAAACAAATTTGAAAGTAGGACTGTACTGATGGCTTTCATTACAAACAGATACTTTTTTAATCCACAAAGTACTCAACACAGCTGAAAAACTTATGCCACTTACGTGTGGACACACACTAACACTAATCTGCTTGATCTAACGGTGTGAAGTAATTACAAGAGCAGTGACCATGTCGTTCAGAGAGGATCCATCGTGTGTCCGCTGATTAACAGTTTTGTTTGGGCAGTCATCAAACCGACGCCAACAGCATGCCGGTGTGGACAGAGGTAATCACACCAAAACCGGCTTCTTTGTTCTTGATTTGGCATCCAATATCCGGAACAGAAGTTAAGTCATAATAAATTAAAGGTCGCTGGTCGGGACAGTGAAACTGCCGGTTTAGACAGAAATCTGGTTTCGACAAATGCCGGTTTTGGCAGAGTCCACTGTATATACTGTAAATGACTAATAAATAAATGAAAACAAAAATATAGCATAATACATTTAGTTCTCATGGCTAACCTGAATGCGCGAGATTTCTAAATTTATAATAGCGTGGCATATTTCCGTTTTGCCGGAAATGGCCGAATTAAATTTCATGGCAATTAAAATAATTACGGTCCAGTTTTGTAATTTTAATGCATTTTTGGTGAGGTACATGTGTATGGATACTGTTATAGATTTATTCTGCAAGCATCACAAGTGAAAAGCGATTTTTGAGAAGGTTTTGATGTTTCATTGTAATGAACACTGTCAATAACCTGTAAAGTACCGTAAACAACCAATGACGATTTTTTTTATGGGTGATTGCTGGACATTTTTAAAAGACAGTTTTTCTATTGCTATGTATAATGCGAACCCCCATTTTTAACCTGTATTTTCTGAAAAAAAGTGTGCATAATACATTACTAAAATACAGTATAGATTTTCATCAGAAATTATCTCCACTATTTCAAAATTAGAAGAAATGGTAATCCAGGGTTCATTTGGTATAATTACAAACTATTTTTCCTCTTTCAATACTTAACACACTTTTAGTGACTTTGCAGGTTCGGTGGTTGCCATCCAACTTATAGTCAAGACCTTTTGGACACGAGCAGAAATACGAACCAATCGTATTGATGCAGTTATGGCTGCATGGATAAGTGACATCACACTCATCAATATCTGCAGTGAAACAAACAAAATATATATTCATTACATCATTATAATATATATTTCTTTATTTGTGCAAAAGAAATTTAAGAAACAGACAAGATGGATGAAGGGGAAATGTGAGGAGGGTGAATACAGTCTGTGTTTGTCTTGTTTCATGAGTAATGCTTTATAGTTGCAGCCCTCGAAATTCGCGACGGCAATCGGCAATGCCGTCGCAAAAGCTATCGTAAAATTGATTGGATCCAATTACAGATCCCAGAGAAAAGCATTTATAATCGAGTGTAGCCCAATATTTCAATTTAATATAAATCGGTTTATTCCAGTATAGAAGTTTACGAAAGTAAAATTGAGATGTCATGTTTTAGCATATTATTACTGCAGTGGGTCATATATGAATAATTTTGACAGCATTAATATTTTCTGTAAAACTGCCACCGTAGTGCCGTTGCAAAATTGATTTATGACGGCACTTAACTGCCATAGCAAACTTGTCCGAATTAAAAGGGCTGTAGTTGTATAATTAAAATTAAACAAGACAAAATGTATTAATCATCAATTATTGGAAGTAATGTATTCTAGTCGTGTCATTATGACTCATCAACTACTGGATGTTAAACATTTGGTAATTTTCACATAGCCGTAGTGAGGACACCCACATCATTTATAAATTTGTATGAGGGGATATTTTAAATGCACTTTCCCACAGACATACCATGGCATCTGAGCTGCCAGTGTTGGTTACAACAAGATATAGCCCAATGGGTCCACCAACGGGGATCGATCCAAGACCAATCGTACATCAAGCAAGCACTTTACCACAGTGAGATGGAAGGACAGATTGATTGACAGAAACAGCTTTGGGAATTTTTAAATAGGAACTCAACTCAAACATGAGCTGTATGTATTGGTAAGATGCATACCCGGACCACCAACACATACCAACATTTTAAGAAATGAAAAATGAGTAATTTTAGAGTTAATAGAAAAACTTGATTATTCCTGCTAACTGAGGGCAACCATTTTCTTTAATTTTCATCGCATGCAGTAATCTAGGTTGGGGCAAAGTGAAGTCAGCTCCAACCAACTCCTGTATGCACAGTGTAAACAAATGCAATAATTTACAACAAAGTGTTTCCTTTTGATCGACTGGACTTGTAAAACAACATAAATGACTTCAAAATATAATAAACTACATCTGTATTTAACTAAATATATTCAAACTTTTATTAACAGAATAAAATGGAATTATAGTATTTTTCTCTCTTAAAAAATCCAAATAAAAAAACAGTTTCCAAAATTACCCCCCCCACACACCATTATTTCCCTTATCAACACTATTTCAAAACAATATCTGTTTAACAACAAATTTAAAATCCATTACCTACACACGTCTTGCTGTCGTTAAGAAGCTTGTAGCCATTGTAACAGCTACACACATACCCGATCTTCTTATCCGTGCAGTTCTGGGTACAAATGTGTGGCCTGCTAATTCCAAAACATTCATTGATTCCTGAAAAATATACAAAATAAGCACATTTTGATCAACTAAAATAAACCAATTTGATGTTTTTATGATTACACTTGTGGATGTTCATCTGAACGCATGTTTTAAAAAAGAAATCTTAATTTACATGCACTAAGATATGGGCATAAACCAAATTTTACTGATGAAGCATTGTAGCTAACATACAAATGAATTAATGAATGAATGAACAAAAAGATGGACCGATGGACAATTGAATGTTTAATGACATTCCAGCACAAAAACACACATTGGCTATTGAATGTCAAACAAAGGTATATATAAATGACATCATTGCCATATATATATATAACACCATTACATAAGGCTAATTTGAGTGGGCTTTGTTATATGTTTATTTCTCTGGCAAGCACCTCGAAAAGAACCCATTAGTTTTTAAACACCTCCACATATTTTTCATCTAGACTCTAGTTTCAACCCGTAAACATGAACACTAAGTTTGGTTATTTTACGAATCTGTAAGAAATTTTGACAAAACAAAGTGAAACAAGAGTGTATGACTTTAAAAGACTCTTAAAATAAGACTAAAACAAGAGTGTATGACTTTAAAAGACTCTTAAAATAAGACTAAAATGGGACTCCATCATCATTTCTTCTTAGAAAAATGGATTTTGTGCTGCATGTGTATTAGAAGCACCAGGATGACCCAAAATGCTTCCATTCTATGGAAATTAATAATCTAAACAATAAAATGTAAGTAATGTTTGATTTCAGTGATCATAAATGGCTCTAACAGAGAAAACTAGGGTCTGTCCCTTTAATATGCACACAACAAATTCAACCATGTAGCAAATTAAATTCCTCCTCACTTGTGCAAAAATTGTCAAAGTGTCTAGGGGTCAAAGAATATGAATTGTAAGTATGCATGAAACAGGCAGTGAAATGATTGGTAATGCCAATAAATAAAATTTGTCTTGATATTCGTATTGCCCCTGCGTGTGCTGTAAACTCACCGTGGTGCAGGGGTGTAACATTCTCTTTGAGAATGGCCAATACAGCACAAATAGAAATTTATAGTAAAAGGCAGTGTCTATCTGTGATATTTGTGTTTTTGCAGTTCTTTACCCTGTTTTTATTTAAATCTTGAATTTTTATATTGATGTTGATCACCACCTTATTTGTTTTTATTACCATAGTTTGACGTCCAACAACTGGTGTATTTTTCATGCTGGGGTGTCGTTAAACATTCATTCATTCATTCATTGATATTCATATTAAGAAAATGTTGCTTTGCTCTCCTGACTACAATGGTTTATCCTCACCGCACTCTAGAGGTTCATCTGATTTGTCCCCACAGTCATTGTGTCCGTTACAGACGAGATCATCCGAGATGCACACCCCATTCTGACACTTGAACTGCGTGGGTGTGCCACAAGGGGGCGACACTGTACAGTTGTCTTCGTCCGAGTGATCCGGGCAGTCGAAGAGACCGTTGCACCGCTGGTCGTTGGGAATGCACTTGCCTCGATTAGCACACTTAAACTGATCCTCCCCACACACATCGAGAACTGTGCAGACAGAAAGGCAAATAAAAGTAAAAGGGAAATAACATGTAAAAGGGAGATAAAAAGTAAACGGGAGATGAACAGTAAAGCAGGTAATATTGTGAAAAGTTAATGTAAGTCATGTTTACTAATCATCATTTGTGGCCAGCTGTCCAGTATTTATGTCTATTATTCCCAATAACAGTGGCTTTCTGACCAGAACAGGTTTTTTTAAAGTGAACTACGATTCATATCCCAATATTTGGTGATTTTTGTCCTTGGTAAAACAATCAAATTTATTATCAAAATAGCTGACACAATCAGCTATTGATACTTGTCAAAAAAACAACTTTTCAACTCAAAACTCAACTCCAAGCAATTTAAAAATCTAAAGAACCAGAAAGCTGAGTTGTCTTCAGTTTCCTGTTAATAAATAGTTTCCGGTGAGTGTCGTGTGAATATGAATTCAGGAATGTGCTGTATACAGTGGTACAAAACAATGGAAAATATTTATTCAGGAATGTGCTGTATACAGTGGTACAAAACAGTGGAAAATATGAATTTAGGAATGTGCTGTATACAGTGGAAGTACAGTATATCGACTGGCAAGACGTCGGGCAAGATATCTTGCTTGCAGTAGTCAGAAGTTTAATGAAAAAAAGAAAGTAAACTAATTTACCTAATTATCAAGTATTTTATTAATGTAATAATTAGCACAATCATTTAAAGTAATTTTCTGCTGAACCATCTAACAATGTGGAAAGTAAAGGAGATACCAGTGTGGAAACACCCATAGGGCTTCTAGAATTTCATAAAATCACTAGCCATGGGATCAGTGATTTTAAAAATATACTAGCCATGATTAAAAATTCACTAGCCCTACTTTAAATAAATACAATTTTACTGATACATGTAGTACTAATCAGATATGTCATATAAAGAGGGAGAAAGAACTTGAGGATGGAAAGAGGGGGCAGGATATTCATATTTACAAAATAAGACTTAAATGCAGCATTTGACAAGAGTTTTTCTTTCATTAGCTACATGTATAAGGCTAGTTATTGTCATTATTCAGTAGCCCAACACTGAATATCACTAGCCATGGGAGTGGGACTACCATAATCTAGAAGCCCTGCATCTCCCCACACACACTGGAGACAACACTGTGACATGCTATTGGAGGTAGATTTAAACAAAATTGACTGGCTGCTCAATGGTGACAACCTAGATCTCAAACCCAAACCATCCACTGAAATGGAACACTTACTAAAATTGACTGCTACCTAGAACACAAATGCTGTCAATAGATTTTGGTGAAAAAAGACAATGAAATGTCCCTTAAAGCTGCTAGTTTGTACAGTACTGTAGGAAAGAGAACACCTCAAGAACGCTGTCCTACCACACATGTCAGGTTCATCGGAGTTGTCACCACAGTCATTGTCGCCGTTGCAGTAGTAGATGCTCTTGATACAGCGTCGATTCAAACAGAGAAACTCATCAGGCTCGCACACAACCGGGGCTGAAACAGAAAAAAGGAAGGTATACTTACAACAGGAAACATTTTATTTGATTAGCAACTTTTTTCTTCAACTGAAAATTGATTTGTAACTACTATTTAAATGTTTTAATGTTCTGTAGTGATCTCTCGAACTTGTGAAGTGAATCGTGACACAATACTGAACAAAATCTGCCATGTACATTAATACAGTGTTTATCAAGGAAAGGAAGGTATACTGTACAGCAGAGAACATTTTGTTTTCAAAACTTTGATTAGCGACTTTTCTCTTCAAATGAAAATTGATTATTGATTGGTAACTACTATTCAATGTCTTAATGTTCTGTGGTGATCTCTCAAACATGTATCTGTAAATGTAAGTCTAGACACAAAATGTTAGCTCAATCATGAGACATTGGGGAAAAAAGGTCAGGAAAACTATATATGTGTGACTGACTGAATGAAAAAGAAATCTATAGACTCATCGGGTTAAACTGGTAGGGGACTAATAATTGAGCCAGACAGTAAAACAACATCTCCATACATGTACAGACAACCCTCCCAGACACAGACAGACAACACCTCCAGACGGACAGACACCCCCTCCCAGACACGCAAAAACAAATTCCCAGACACGGACAGACAACCCTCCCAGACATGGACAGACAACATCCTTAGACACAGACAGACAACACATGCAGACATGCACAAACAACACTCCTAGACACAGACAGACAACACATGCAGACAACACTCCCAGACACAGACAGACAACACCTCCAAACAACACAAGCAGATACAGGCAGACAACACTCCCAGACAACATTTCAAAATACAGGCAAACAACACTCCCAGATACAGACAACACAAGCAGACAACACTCCCAGACACAGACAGACAACACCTCCAAACAACACAAGCAGATACATGCAGACAACACTCCCAGACAACACTCCAAAACACAGGCAAACAACACTCCCATACACAGACAACACATGCAGACAACACTCCCAGATACAGACAGACAACACCTCCAAACAACACAAGCAGATACAGGCAGACAACACTCCCAGACAACATTCCAAAATACAGGCAGACAACACTCCCAGACACAGACAACACATGCAGACAACACTCCCAGACACAGACAGACAACACCTCCAAACAACACACGCAGATACAGGCAGACAACACTCCCAGACAACATTCCAAAATACAGGCAAACAACACTCCCAGACACAGACAACACATGCAGACAACACTCCCAGATACAGACAGAGAACACTCCCAGGCAGTCCTAAAAGAAAGTTAAACTTACGACACTCGTCTGTATTTTTTTCGTCTGATGCATCGTCGCAGTCAGAGTCCTGGTCACACTTCCAGGCCAACGGAATACAGCGGCCCGTGGGACACTGGAACTCCTCTGGGCCACACGTGTGATTACCTAAAAACAGATGGCATGTGTGATTACCTAAAACAGATGACGTGTGATTACCTAAAACAGATGACATGTGCGATTACCTAAAACAGATGACGTGTGATTACCTAAAAACAGATGACGTGTGATTACCTAAAAACTGATGACGTGTGATTACCTAAAGCAGATGACATGTGTGATTACCTAAAACAGATGACGTGTGATTACCTAAAAACAGATGACGTGTGATTACCTAAAAACTGATGACGTGTGTGATTACCTAAAGCAGATGACATGTGTGATTACCTAAAACAGATGACGTGTGATTACCTAAACAGATGACATGTGTGATTACCTAAACAGATGGCATGTGTGATTACCTTAAACAGATGGCATGTATGATTACCGTAAACAGATGATGTGTGATTACCTAAAACAGATGGCATGCGTGATTACCTAAAACTGATGACATGTGTGATTACCTAAACAGATGACATGTGTGATTACCTAAAACAGATGACGTGTGATTACCTAAAACAGATGACATGTGTGATTACCTAAAACAGATGACGTGTGATTACCTAAAACTGATGACATGTGTGATTACCTCAAAACTGATGATGTGTGATTACCTAAAACAGATGATGTGTGTGATTACCTAAAACAGATGATGTGTGATTACCTAAAACAGATGACATGTGTGATTAACTATAACAGATGATACATGTGATTATCTAAAAACAGATGACATGTGTGATTACCTAAAACAGATGATGTGTGATTACCTAACACAGATAACATGTGTGATTAACTATAACAGATGATACATGTGATTATATAAAAACAGATGGCATGTGTGATTACCCAACACAAGACATAAACAGACCTTCATCAATTTTAAATATGCTTTGTATATTTACAGCTGAACTTGTATGTTGAGTTTTAAATGATAAAATAGCTTATATTTTTAGTTAAAAGCACATTTTATTATGTGAATATTTTAGCTGAACATCTGACTACGAATGTATAAGAAAACCAAATTATACATTTTTTTGCATAATTTTAAACCAAAGAAAGAGCCCTAACAATGGAAAAAAATATCAACAAATATGTTCATTCATGTTTCATAATTATTTTTCTTTAATTAATTAAAACAAGTAAAAGGTGGTGGCTACAGTATGTAGATAACTAATCCATGGAAATGGTGGGGGGTGTGGGGGTAAGTGCACTAAGTTGAAAGGTGATGCTACACTATGTAGATAACTAATCCTTAGAAATGGGGAGGGGAGAGTCAGTGCATTAAGTTGTAATGTGATGCTACAGGATGTAAAGAACTAATCCAGGCCCAGATTTTGGAAGATATCTTTGCACTACAGGATCATGAAACTGTTTGTAGCTACCATAGAAAAAAACAGTTTTACAATACATCATTGTGCTAAGATAGCCTGGATAATCTGCAGCCTGCAGTCTAAACGTTAAGCTTAAACTTTGATTTGTTTTATGACACCACTAGAACACATTGATTTATTAATCACTGGCTCCTGGATGTAAAACATTTGGTAATTTTGCCATATGGTCTTAGAGAAGAAACCCGCTACATTTTTCCATTAGTAGCAAGGAATCCTTTATATGTTCTAAAGGCTACAGCATCACGTACCACAGTCGACTTCGTCTGATCCATCATGGCAGTCTTCGTGGCCATCACACTGCCACGTGGTTGGAATGCAGGTCGAGTCATTGGCGCAGGCTATGTAATCTTTATCACAGTTGTATGCTACAACAAAGGTTTCAACAACATTTATTGCACAGTTACTAGCATTTCACACACCAAAGCATTTTATCAACACAAAGTAAATCAGCATAGGGACAGAAAAAACAAACAAGCAAGAATTCACTTCTTTTTTTTAATTCAGTTAAACAATCTTTATAATTAAGTTAATTAAATCTGTTTTAGCCAGCCAAGTTTGAAGACACAGTGATATGCTTTGTGACTTCCTTATTGTTGTTCTTTTTCCTGTGAGGTTTGGGGTTTTAACCATCTTCCTGTAGTTTTTATGTTTTTTCACCAAATTATTGGGGTTTTTTTACCAACTTCCGGTACTCTTTGTGGGGTTTTTACCAACTTACTGTACTTTTTGTAGGAGTTTTATGAACTTACTGTAGTTTTTGTAGGGGTTTTATCAATTTACTGTACTTTTTGTGCTAATATTATTGTAGTTTTTATGTTTTACCAACTTACTGTAGTTTTTGTTTTACCAACTTACTGTAGTTTTTGTATTTTACCAACAAAAATGCATGCTTGCGGCAAGGTTGTTGCAAGATAGTTACAACCTTGTTACAAGGTAGTACAAGTAGAGTAAGTTATTTGCAAGCTAACATTTAGCTCACGCAAGCTAGTAAGTAATTCTGCAA
This sequence comes from Dracogyra subfuscus, assembly GCA_016106625.1. Lineage (NCBI taxonomy): Eukaryota > Metazoa > Mollusca > Gastropoda > Neomphalida > Peltospiridae > Dracogyra > Dracogyra subfuscus. Next base: position 17,603 of record JAECMU010196985.1, read on the forward strand.
GCTTCCCGCAAGCATGTTTTCATTTTGCAAGCTTGCTGCATGCATATCTTGAACTTTGCAAATTCCCACAAGCTTGTTTTAATTTTGCAAGCTTGCGGAAAGGTTGCACGAAGCATGTCGCAAGCTTGCAGCAAGGTTGCAAGAAGCTCGCAAGCTTGCGGCAAGGTTGCAAGAAGGTCATCGCAAGGTTGTAAAAAGGTTCCAATACTAGCTCGAAACGCGGTAGTTACTACATGTACCTTGCCGCAAGGTTCTTACCACCTATTTAATAAGCTTGCAATTTTTGTTTGGGATACTGCAGTTTTATTGTTTTACCAACTACTGCAATTTTTTTGTTTTACCAACTTACTACAGTTTTTGTGTTTTACCAACTTACTGCAGTTAGCTTCATCGGAGCCGTCCCCACAGTCGTTGTCCTTGTCACACACCCAGTGTTTAGGAATACAACTTCCTGACTCGCACTTGAAGGCCTCCTGTGGACATTTCATTTCACCTGCAGACACAAGGTTTTAAACTAAATGCTTTTATTCATGGCAATAAACAAGTTTGTTTTATTTAACGACACCACTAAATTACATCAGTTACTGGATGTCATATTCTTAGAGAGAAAACTACTACATTTTTCATTAAATTAGTAACAAGGGATCTTTTATATGCACCATCCCACAAAGGATAGCACTTACCATGGCCTTTGATATATCAGTCGTGGTACACTGGCTGAAGTGTGAAATAGCCCAATGGGCCACTAATGGGGATCAATCCTAGACCAACTGTCCATCAGTTGAGCACTTTACCATTGGATGGTGCCCGAGTGGTTCATTATACCAAGTTTCAGAACAATTATAAAAATATTGTCACATAAGATAGACTTGAAAGGAAAATATGACACAGACAGACAGATGGCCGACAGATTGGTATTGGAAAAGCTCTATTGCTGAATATCATGCAGAGCTCAAAATAGAGAACACTTTCACAAGCATTTCTGTTACTTCTATGTTCCTAAATAACATTGTAGGTAAATAAGAAGATATAAACGGTCTAGTACACACCAGTTCCTGAACAGTTGGCCTCATCGCTGCGGTCCCAGCAGTCATTGCTGCCATCACACTTCCAGCTGGGGTATATACAGGCCGACGTCGTGTTGCACGATATCAGACCCTCCAGTGGCTCCCCTTCTATCTCCACATCACTGCATGTCAGATCTAAAAAGAAAGGAAGGTTTGTTTGTTTGAAAGTTAAAAGTTAATTTTTAGTGATTTAAAGGGACATTCCTGAGTTTGCTGTATTTTTTAAGATGTTATTGACTAACAGAGACTTTTTAATGATTGTAATTATATATAAAAAAATATATTTTTCTACCTAAAATATTAGTGGTTGTATATTAAAAGTATTTCTGATCGTTCTAATAATTGTACTAGGTTAAATTTCATCTTATTTCTTAAAATATAGTTTTTTTCATACGTACAAAATTATTTGAAGACAAAATCCACTTTGGGCTTTTAACAAATATTAAGACTACCAGAAACACATTGAATATACAGACACTGATATTCTAAACAAGAAACTATATTTAATACGTAAATTTAATCGTAGAAATATTTTATTAGTCGGAAACATCTTACAATGCAGCAAACTCATGAATGTCCCTTTACCCTCTGGCAGAAAGCCTGCTTATTTGAGGACACCAATACAGCACACTGATCAACAGATGTTCAATGTCAAGCATTTTCTTATTCCTCACATTAAGTCTTAAAGAAAACCTGCTATATTTTTCCATTAGCGACAAAAGATCTGTTATATAGGGAATAACTGGTTACTGTCTTAAGATATCAGCTTTATCCTGCAAAGGTTAGAATGGCAAATGCAGCGAGGCTCTGCCGAGCTGCATTCGCCATTCGACCTGAGAAGGATAAAGCAGATATCTTAAAACAGTAACCA
>JAECMU010197000.1:0-11318 GCA_016106625.1 Dracogyra subfuscus
ATTTTAAATAGGGGCGGGATATCGCGCAGTGGTAAAGCCCTCGCTTGATGCGAGATCGGTCTGGGATCGATCCCCGTCTATGATGACCACTTTGGAAACCAGTGAAAATAGTTCGCAAACGTTTTACGAAAAGAGTAGCTGAACGTAGTGCAGAGATGCGTTCAGCCAGACAGAAAATCGTTTGCTAAACTGGTTCATGCGCTTCACATTAAAACGAATGACAGCATGGAGAGAAGTTAAAATGATTTGCGTGCGTTAAGGCTGAATTTGATATCTTTCTGCTTTATTATATATACATGTATATACACACGTGCGCGCGCGCGCACGCATACGCATATAATGCATATGTATATACAGAGGAACTCTCAAGGGTCATGACCACCTCCCCATCTACATCTCTTTTTGCACCACCTTATATATATTTGCCTGGAGCATCTCCACCCCTTTTCCCATTACCATAGTTTGCCACCCAATAGCCGATGTAATTTTCGTGCTGGGTTGTCGTTAAACATTCATTCATTCATTCCCTCCACCCCACTCCTAGTATGAAATCCTGGCTACGCCAATGGTTATATACAAATGTACATGGGGAAATGATCTTAAGATTGCTATAATAACAGTCCAATACAGTGATTTAAAATGTATTTTAATAATAATCAGATGGTACGCGATATGCATTCTGACAACATTTCAAAGAAACATCCAATCCAGCAGGTGAAACCAGTAATAGGTCATGTGATACCCCTCCCTGGAGTCCATCACGAAACAGCCGGGCAGCAGCGATTCGCCTGGGTCGGTTGTCCCGGGGGTTAAGTAGGTCCCGTTCCACTCGATGGAGCACGTTGGTGGGGAGGCGTCCTCGATCACCGATGAGTAGAACGTTAGGTCAACAGCCTGTAGTGACATGAAACACTTAGGATGTGATAGCTACGAGTTGTCCATGCATTAATTCATCCGTCCTATAGTTCGTTCATCCACCCATTCCTTTATCCATTCGTTCTTTCGTTCATCCATTCATGAATTAATTCATATAATTATTATATATTCGTGTTTTCGTTCATTCGTCCATTCATTCATTCATTCATTTATCCATTCATTCATTCATTTATTTATTCATGTATTTATTAGTTAAGTTAACATAAATTAAAATAATAATAATTTAAAAAATAATCCTGAAATTACACAAATTTGAAGAAACAATTCTAAAACGTAAATTAAAAATCGTATCATCGGGTAAGATGTCTAATGATATTCTGTACATTTTACTGATGGAATACGGTTCTAGTAGACTAATCTGTAAATAAACGTCTATGATATTCGATGAATATACACCATGGCACTCCAACAATGTGAAGCCCACAAACAGGAAAACAAATGCCACAGCTTTTGACCAGTTGTGAAGCACTGGTGGGAACGAGAAAAACCCAATCACTATCAATAATGGATCCACCGGGGTGATTCGATCCTGCGACACAAGTAGTTCAGGCGAGCGCTCAATCGCAAGCGTAGTGCCGTCCACTCCATGCTAGACGCTCATTTCGGTGACGTAGCAGAATATGACGTACCTCTGGGCCCGTGCTTATAAAACTTAAAGTCTAGACTTTAATGAAGTTCAGACTTTAACGTCATGGCAACGCCATTCAAATAGCATTACGTTAAAGTCTGGACTTTACTAAAGTCTAGACTTTAAGTTTTATACGCACGGGCCCTTGGCGTCGCGGCCTGATGTTGTGCTCCAATAAACGGTTGCGAACTGTCCAGGCACTGATTGCTCTCAACCCAGGGATGGTTCTGGCTGTCAAAGTCGCCGCCCGAAATCGATTCAGAAGATGTGTTACCCGAATATGGTTGCACTGTGATTGTGACGTCACACGCGGGCGACCTGAACGTGGTCTGTCTCTGGTGTTGCCTTGCTGTTGGTAACGTCGCCACGAATTCTGTATCGTGTTTCGATGCACGCCAAAACATCTTGCGACCTCGTTATGCGCCATTCCAGTTTCGAGCATCCCGACCGCGTGGTGACGTTCAAATTCAGATAGGCGTGCATGGCGTAAAAGCAGTTTAAAATTAATCAAGAGTTGTTTTTCTAGACAGTGGTTTAGGCCTCTACCGTTTTCCGTTGCAAAATTAACAAGGACATGTGCACCTGTTCCACGTGACCAGCAAATCTGGTTACGAGTCTTGCACGTGCGGCACACGAACAACACGTGCGATTGCAATATCGAGTATAAAGTTTTGAACATAATGGTTGGGCATTTGTCTCTTGAACATGTTATTATTTTACAACTTGCGATTATTATTTTATTCAACTTTTTACCATGCACAGGAACTTTTTTCCGCTAGTATATATATGAATATCTCGTATAAATATGAAGAAGATTTTTTGTTTTTGTTTTTTTTGTTGTTGGTTTGTTTAACGACGCACTCAACACATTTTAATTACGGTTATATCGGCGTCGGACATATGGTTATGTCGAGAAAAAACCCCAGTGGTCAGCTGACGGGGATCGATCCTAGACCGACCGCGCATCAGGCGGGCACTATATGAAGAAGAAGAAAGTTGTTTAATTGTGTGATTTAACTACCATTTTGCTGTTGCCTCCGTTCAGCTGACGGACATTGAAACGTAAAGGTCCTTCGTCACAACCTCCAATGTGGATTGAATCAGATTTGTTGTACTTGACCCCTGACTCTAACGGTGGTGAGATGGCAGTATATATACATCCACTGAAATGAAATTAAAAATGTTTTAAAGTTTATTTTGTTTAACGACACCATTAGAGCACATTGATTTATTATCGATATTGGATGTCAGACGTGGTAATTGTCACATATTATATAGTCTTAGAGAGGAAACTCGCAACATTGTTTTTACCAAAAGGATCTTTTATATGCACCATCCCATAGACAGAATAGCACATACCACGTCCTTTGATATACCAGTCGTGATGCACTGGTTGGAACGATAAATAGCTCAATGAGCCCACTGACGGAGATCGATCTCAAAACTGACCGCGCATCAAACTGGTATATCAAAGGCCGTGGCATTTGCTATCCTGTCTGTGGGGTGGTGTATAAAATGATTCCTTGCTGCCAAAAAATAAAAAATAAAATGAGACTATATGTCAAAATTAACATGTGTTTGACATCCAGTAGCCGATGGTTAATAAATCAATGTGCTTTAGTGGTCTTGTTAAACAAAACAAAGTTCCTTTGCTGGTAATGTAACGTTAAAACGGGTTTCATCTGACTATGTGACCGGCCTCGGACTACAGGCTGGTAGGTACTGGGTTCGGATCCCCATTTGGTTTAGATATGTTGTGTGCGTGCGTGTGAGGGTGGGCTTTCACAGTCAAAGGTAACCTACCTTGGGTTCCACGTATCATTGACAGTAATGAGGAATCTTATCTGAACTGAATCACGATTAGCATTACAAACAATAATTCCAAGACGGCACATTAGCCCAAAAAACAATCCCAATCTGCCGTTCATATCTATATACATTTACACGCGTACAGTTAGTACACCTGTCGCATTATCTGTGCCAAGGTTACCACGAACTATCAGTGGATTACCAAATCATACGTCTTTTTCTAGTATTTGTAACAGATGTTCAAGTTTGTTTTGTTTAACGATACCACTAGAGCATATTGATTAATTAATCATCGGCTATTGGATGTCAAACATTTGGTAATTCTGACACGTAGTCATCAGAGGAAACTCGCTACAACCCGATACATTTTTCCTAATGTAGCAAGGGATCTTTTACATGCACTTTCCTACAGACAGAAAATCACATACCAAGGCCTTTGACCAGTTATGGTGCATTGGTTGGAACGGTAAAACCCCAATTAGACGTCGACGCGAAGTTAAAGGTAGTGAGGTTTAAGATTTGATTTTTAGTCTGACTGAATACAAGTACAGCAGGTGGCTATAGGCTCACCATGTTCACTGCCAAATTAGCCAAAAGCCTTTTTTCGATTAACAGCAAGGGATCTTTTATATGCACCATTCCACAGACATGATAGTACATACCACGGCCTTTGTTACACAAGTTGTGAAGCACTGGCTGGAATGAGAAATAGCCCAGTGGGTCCATAGACGAGGATTGATCCTACACAGACAGCGCATCAAGCGGCCCTCCCCTTTTAAAGAAAATATAAAACATTTGAAAACACCCTCGAAGAAGTAAGGAAACGCATTACATATTGGGAAATAAGACCTTATGGTGACGGGCGAAGATGATCACTTTTAGTGTCACAATTAATAGATAATCAGTACCTTTTTTAAAGGTATATTTTGTATCACGCAACATTTTGACTGTAAGCTTAATTGGTATGAAATTTAAAGGATAGCTATCAATAAACAATACAATAACTATATTGTATACTTTTCCCGTTATTCAACTTCAAATAGTAGGACTTTTTTGTAAAAATTCAAACCGATGTAAGCTGGCAGCATAGCCCAGTGGAACAGTGCCCACCTGATGCGCGGTCGGTCTAGGATCGATCCCCGTTAGCTAACCACTTTTTTCTTTTCTTGACATAACCATATGTCCGACGCCGATATAACCGTATTTATAATGTGTTGAGTGCGTCGTTAAAAAAAACCAAAAAAAAATCAAACCGATGTAAATCCTTTTCATTGGAAAAACAAAGAAAAAAACAAGAAGAAGAAGGTAAATAAATTATTGGTTATAATTGATGAGCATGTTGACAACTAGAATCTTTAACTTTGAAAACAATAATTAGTAAATAATTTTTGCCATTAAATATGTAATCGCTCCTTTAATGACTTTCTTTTTTTTCTCTTTTTTTTTCTGTGTAATGAGAAGATAACTCTATTCCAGAAGTCAATTTCCGGTTTATTAAAAGTGACAACATGGCAGATTGGAGACGTTCGGGAAATGGTAATACGCATTTACTTTTCAATTACGTGAATATATCCTTCAGTTCGTACAATATTTTACTCGAAATCAATATTTCCATTACACCAAATTTATAGCTGATGTTTATAATAACATGTTATCCACAAGAATTATATTTGACAGTCTTTAAAGTTTAAGTTAAGAATTGTTTTGTTTTTATACATTCATTGTTTCTGTCATCTGATAATTCATCATCGTTATCATGATCATGTCACCATGTTCTTTGATAGTAATATCAGTGCAGGGTAATGTGTCGACCATAGTGTGACAGTTCACAGGTTTGATCATAGTGACTCAGTGACGGTGGTCTTTCACTTTGGTGTTTGGGTGGGTGGGGGGTGGAAGGTCCCATCCCAATCGTTAGCCTAAAGTTTAAAGTGACACAGATTCCACATACAATCTTCCTAAGTATGCAGCCCCTGAAATTCGGACAAGTTTGCTATGGCAATTAAGTGCCGTCGCAAATAAATTTTGCAATGGCACAACGTCAGCAATTAAAAAAAAAAACGATTAATGCTGTCAAAAGTATTCATGTATGATCAACTGCAGTAATAATATGCTAAAACATGACATCTCAACTTCACTTTCGTAAGCTTCTATACTGGAATAAACTTATTAATATTAATTGAGGAAATGTTGGGCCATATTCAATTATAAATGTTTTTCTGGGATCTGTAATTGGACCCCAATTTCAGAGAAAAATGCCTTCAGATTTTTCGACGGCAATGCCGATTGCCGCCACGCATTTCGAGAGCTGAGTATGTGTTGTAATTAATCTGATGTCATAAATCATGATAAGTGTGTCAACCGTAGCACATGTCATGGCGTTGTTAGATTTTGTCATATCGACCCACCCCTCGTGAAGAGTATTCTATAAACAAGCAAAATGGTAGACGGAAGAAAAGTGCATGTATTTCGCCCAATTCAATCTCTGCGAAGTCGATATCGGCAACATCGTTACAGTCTCGTATGTGGAATATGTGTCGCTATAAATAGTATAATGGGTTTTTTTCACGATCTGGTTTTGAACAGTGTGAGGACAATCTAACAGAAATTAAATGTAAGAGTAATTTACCGGAGTTGTTAACAATTTGGTTCAACTTTAGTGCACAGGTCACATTAAGTCAATACTTTTCTTAACATGCAGAGCGAGTGGCTTCCCTCTACTTAGCAAATTTAAAATGGCGGGGATATTTTTGAAAGTTGTCATTAAGATTTATTTTGGTAATAATGATGCAAGTACTTAATCAGGATTTTGTGAGTATGGTAGGTTATACATATTTGGTTTGTGTGTCCATTTATTGTATTATTTCGGTTAAGAAACAGTTGAGACATGGTGCCACAAGTTTTGCTTACAAGCTATATATAGGGTATGTTTACAACAAGATCCAGGCGTAGTAAGAACCACACTTACTACGTCCCTCCAGACTATCGTTAACCCAATCTTTATTGTATGTTGCAGCAGAAGCATGTTGCCAGTTGCATATTTTAAAAAGAACTGGCAAATTTTATTTTAATTTGGCGAATATATTTTATGTAATAATTGCTAATTTATTAGAAAAGAACTGGGTTTTTGCAATTTTGGAAGTTTAAATAGATTTGGCAATTTTTTCTGCTCACCCAGAGCTTGCCCTGCATTGAAATGGTGATGGTTTATAGGAGTTATTAAAGAGACTGTCCAGAGTTTGTTGCCATTGTTAAGATATTGCCGACACTTTATGACTGAAAAAAAAGCATATTAAAATTAAATATATTTTATTTTACATAAACTATTAGTGGCCATATATTATATTTTTGTGTTTCTGATAATCCTAGTGTTTGTTTTAGGCAAAACTTCATTTTATTTCCAAATATATTTTTTTCAAACATAAAACATTATTCATAGACAAATCCATTTCGAACCATTTACATTAAGTCCATGATTAGGATGATACAGACACTGATATTTTATACAAAACACTTTATTTTGTATGATTATGTAATGTCTGTCATTAAAAGATTTGATTAGAAACATCATACAATAGTAACTAACACAGGATAAAGGGGCGGTATGTAGACCAGTGGTAAAGCGCACACCTGATGCACTGTCGGACTAGGATCAATCTCTGTTGGTGGGCTATTTCTTGTTCCTGCCAGTGCACGATGACTGGTATATCAAAGGCTGTGGTATGTGCTATCATGTCTGTGGGATTGTGCTTATAAAAGATCCCTTGCTACTAATGGAAAAATTTAGCGGGTTTCCTCTACGACTGTGTCAAAATTTGACATCCAATAGCTGATGATCAGTAAATCAATGTGTTTTAGTGGTGTCGTTAAACAAAAAAAAAATCTAACACAGGATAATACCTTTGAAATTCTGCAAGATCTCTGCTGATGTAAATGGTAGCCATGTAGAGGCAGTTTATCTTTTTTTCAACACTATTTATTTACTCTTCATTCCTTTTATTTTTGGTATATAAAGTAATCCTTACTCTTGCCTTCTAAACTTAAGAAACATTAATACCTGTAAATTCATTGATAATGATATTTTAGGAAAAACTGAAGAAATGTTGGATCATGAAAACCAGTCACGGGTAGAAGGGCTAGCAAACAAGATTTCACGTTTGAAAGGAGTAAGTTTTTGTATGGTGGTAAAGTTGGAAATTTATGAATATTTAATTATTTCTGTGCTTATATGTATATTGTTTTGATAATAATTCACCAATATTTCCATGAATTTGGCCCAGTTACAACTTGTGCAATGGCTCATAATAGTTTCAAGTTTATTTATTGCCTTAAAGAGACAGAAAATTCAAACATGAGCCTTATGTGTTGGAAAGATGCATATCCGGACCAGGGCCATTCCATGGTATTTGGCCCATGGGTGTGGAAATTTCAAGATGATTTGTTAAACTAAAGTTAACACCTTTAAGCACATACAAATATACTTTTATTGGCAATTTACTTTTGTTTTAATGATGTTTTTATTTGAAAAAATATTTTTGTAAGCCAGGATGTGACATTTCATTACTGTTATGTCAAATTTAAAAAATAGGTATCAGGACATCATATCTAAAATATACTGCATATGAAAATTCTACTTTCCCTTCTTTCATATAATTAGTATCTTAAATTATTTGAAAAAAATATTTAATGTCTCGTCCTGGCTGATTTGACATATAAAAGTTAGTTTCATTTAAAAACTATTTTTCAGAAATAAAAATTCCTTTTAATTCTCCTTCTCTTCAATGTTCCAAACATAATTTGAATTGGTTGATTTTTGTATATGATTAATACTAAATATGATTCTTAATTTGCAGATAGCTGTTGATCTGGAATCTGAATCAAGAGAGTCAAATCGATACCTTGACGATATGGTGAGTCGCTGATGAAAACCTATGGGTTCTCTTTAAAACAAATTTAAAATTATTTCTATCGAAGGCATAATTTTTAGAAGATGGACTTGAACAAAATCCATATCTAATGAAGTGATTAGGAAATTTTGTTTTGAATTATGGCCATGCCTTTTGTGATCCAGTTCTGTAGTGATTTGTTTGTCAATAAATCATAATGATTCAGAAATCATTGAAGTTTTAAGTTAATGACGCAATAGTTAGTATAATATATACAATGAAGACTGTTTGTATTATATTTCTGTTTTGTCAGTTATACATAGAAAAATTGAATAAATTTTATCTTTTAAAATTATTTCATTCAGAAGATACTTGTCAGGGAACATTTTATTTACTTTCTTGTCACATTTCGTTTACAACCAAGGTTCAGAGAGGGCTGTACAAATTTAAAACATTTAAATGTAGATGTTTTAAAAAAAAGAGTCACCAAATTCACCTATTGTGAGTTTTGAAAAAACAAATATTTTGACTTGGCGAAATAATTTTATTAAAAAATAACTGGTTTTCTACCATTTTTTAAACTTTAATGGATAATTTGGCAAAACTTTGTGTTCATTCAGAACTAGCCTTCATAGTTGCTAATCAATTTTCAGTTGACTAAAAATGTCGATAATCAAAATTTTGAAAACAAAATGTTCGCGGCCTGTACATAAATTAATTACATTCCTTTGGCATTACAAATTGGTACTGATTCCAATTTAACTCCCATTAAATTTTAGTTTTTTATTACAGACAGATGATTTTGGGAGCACCACTGGACTTCTGTCGGGCAGTATTCACAGAATAAACAATATGATAAACACTGGCCGAAGCAACAGGAAGATTATGTGCTACATTATCTTAGGACTTGTTGGACTTTTCCTTATCACATATTACTTGATAATTCGAGTGACACGTTGATGCAGACAGCTGCAAATGTTGCTGAGGTGATAAATTTGGATTTCAGTAGCTGTCCTTGGAAATGGTTTATATGCATTCTACACCTGCAGAAAAAGATCTTTGTGTGTTATACCTTTAAAAAGTTTAGTTGTTGCAAGTAAAGCACCATTTTCAGGACCTCATCTGGACAAAGCAGATCTGTGAGAATTGTCCCTCCCTTATTTTGGTTTGTTTTATAAGTTCTTAATATTCAAAATTCTAAATTTCTGTACATTTTAAACTTTACCCTTTCCCCCGTCCCGAAACCGGTTACTGGCGATGTCAGAGGCCGGATCCGGGATGGGCATGCCTGAACCTTAATTGGATACGGGCATGTTAAAACGTTTCCGTATCCATATCTATGAGAATAAAAATTGGGCAAAAACTATTTATGAGTTACATAGAAATAAATTCAAGTAACCCATTTTGTTTTTGTGAAACTCATTATGATAATGTAAATGATATCTTAAATTTAATGCCTCAACAAAAAATGGGTTGTGCAGAGGTACACTTGCACCAGCAGCATGCAAAAGTGAACAATTATTCACACAATTTTCACAAGCCTGATGAGGGTAGAGTGAACCATATGGAGTTGCTTCCCCTCCCCAAAACACTTTTAAAAAATGCCCTTTGTCATTTAAAAATCATTAAAAAAAACATACAGTGAAACCCCTCAAAACCGGACCCTCTGTAAACTGGAAATCTCTCAAAAACTGTTTTCATAGTCCCTTTTTAAATATATGTGCAGAAGAGAACCTCTGTAAACAGGATACCTCTTAAAACTGGACTTTTAACTTGGTCCCAAGTGTGTCCGGTTTAGAGGAGTTTCACTGTAGTTAAAAATCTATTAAAAAAAACCCCACTTCACTGCCCCAATTCATTTTGGTTGGAGGGATTAACTTTGTTACATATATAAGGCCCTAATATGGTTGCCAGTGAACAACTTTTGTGAGCCATTTACTTGTTGTTCAGCACTATTTAACATCAATTAAAGTTAGAGTTTGTTTTGTTTAACGACACCACTAAAGCACATTGATTGACCAGTTATCGGCTATTGAAGTCAAACATTTGGTCATTCTGACATAGTCTTAGAGAGAAAACCTGCTACATGTTTCCATTGGTAACCAGGGATCTTTCATATGCACCATCCCATAGATAGGACACCACAGCCTTTGATATACCATTCATGATGCATTGTTTGTTCAAAACCTGCCTGAATGGGTTTTGGAAAAATTCTTACTCTGATGCACATCACATTAAACAGTGTTTCTTGGTAACATTAATTACTACTGTCATCTCATATCATCTCTGATAAACATTGATTTATTATGGTGTGTGTTATTTTAGCTGGCAGCAGCAAATAATTAGAAACTCTTTTTCCAAGATACTAATTCAAATATGTTGAGTGCATCATTAAATAAAACATTTCCTTTCAAGATGATTGAACATGAGTATATTTTATAAGATAAGAAATATAGATTAACCAGGGTTTTGGGGGTGTTTTTTTAAATATGACAAATTATATATACATATATCATAGAACTTGCACTTTATCCATAATCAAAATCATTAGTAAACAACACAGTGACACGAAGTGACAATTGTTTTATTGTACATGATAAATTTATTTTGTTATATATTTGTTTTATTGAAGAAAAAAGACACATGAAAACTTATGTTGTATATGCAGGGATTGAAATAAGATGAGAACGGTTGTTCAAGTTACCAGGAGGCTACCATTTTATCAAGAAAGTCGAGAACAATACTTCGTTCTTCACAAAATCTTATTAAACTAAAACTACACCACCTGAATGTTGATCAGCTCGTTGTTATTTAGATATATGTACAATATTAGTACAATGAAAAACAGTGGTATGAAGAAGTTACCTAAAAATCCTCAAATGGTTGAGAAGAGGATTTTCTTTGTTTCTATTATTTTTACTAGCTGCATCTCTTGTGTACATGTGTCACCATATATATTGCTAATTTCGTTTAAAGATATCTACTTTCGGGTGATATTGTCAGAATATTAAACAGAAAGAACACTCAAATACGTACTTTTTTCTTCAGTCCTCTGGTGA
>JAECMU010197034.1:0-11060 GCA_016106625.1 Dracogyra subfuscus
GTCATCTGTTACTTATATTCCTGAATTTTGTGAAAACTTGTACCAGTTGACTCTTTCAGACAATATAAACTCTGCATGACTTGATGGTATAGCTTTTCTGTATCTTTTCTTTGAGTTAGGGCGGAACATGGCCAGGTGGTAAAGTACTTACCATCTGACTTTTCTTTAAAAACACCACTAGAGCACATTGCTGGTAGTTTGAATGAATAACCTATGTTGTACTACAAGGTTTAGTTTTTCTTGTGTCCAGTATCCCCTTCGGTGGACCCATTGGGCTATTTCTCATTCCAGCCAGTGCACCACAAGTGGTATATCAAAGGCTGTGGTATGTGCTATCCTGTCTATGGGATACTGCATATAAAAGATCCCTTCCTACTGATGAAAAAATTACCAAATGTTTGACATTGAATAGCCAATAAATTAATGTGCTCTAGTGGTGTCATTAATCAAAGCAAACTTTAAAAAAAAAAAATCTGTCCAGTCTAGTATCTATAATCCCAAGTGTCACAAATAGCACATTTGACACCTAGTTGAAGGTAAACATAGTAGTGGTTAGGGGTCATTAAACAAACATTCCATCCCTGTGCTTTCTTTTCTTTTCTTCAGACAATGAGTTAAAATTGTAACTTGGGTTTGTAGAGCATCTCTGCTGGTGAGCAAGAGACCGAGAGGTCACTTCCACTCAGTGGATCTATCTTCATCCGTGTGGTAGTAATTATTTCCTGTCTGGCATGGTGTTCCAGAAGTGTTCGTTAAGGAGCTATACCCTCCCTTGCTGTATGGATTGTGTGTACAAATTATGGATCATTTTACAATGAGCTTTCACTGTTCTAGAGATTTCTGCTGTTTATTCACTAAGCCTAGTGACCGGCCTCGGTGGCGTTATGATTAGGCCATCGGTCTACAGGCTGGTAGGTACTGGGTTTGGATCCCAGTCGAGGCATGGGATTTTTAATCCACATACTGACTCCAAACCCTGAGTGAGTGCTGCGCAAGGCTCATTGGATAGGTGTAAACCATTTGCACCAACCAGTGATCCATAACTGGTTCAACAAAGGCCATGGTTTGTGCTATCCTGCCTGTGGGAAGCACAAATAAAAGATCCCTTGCTGTTAATCAACATGAGAGTAACCCATGAAGTGGTGACAGCGGATTTCCTATCTTAATCTGTGTGGTCCTTAACCTGTGTGGTCCTTAACCATATGTCTGACGCCATATAACCGTAAACAAAATGTGTGGTGCAATATCGAGAAACATTCCTTTTTTTTTTTACTAGTCCAGACTGCAGGTTTCTGTTCCAATATCTCTCTCTACATGAAGCTTTTGCCATGCAGTGCCTAGATGTCTGTCTGTTCGTTAAACATTTATCATCATCTTTGAATAACACTTTTAATGATTTATTTACACTGATTTAGCAGCATTTTGAAATGACTTATCTTTGAGTAATATTTAAGTGATTTATTGTATGCTATTTGAGTAACTTTGAAATGATTTATTGTGATCTCTGAATAACCTGAGCTATTTTCAGCATCTTTCAAGGTTCAAATACTGTAAGTACTATGCATTTGTCCATCAGGTTCTTTTGATTCTTGCAAGAGCCCAAGTACAGATATTTAAAGATATAATTATACACACTTTGCTCAAATTGCCATGGAATATCTGTATAGATAATGCGTTCTTCCAGACCGACCCACAAAGCATGATGAGTATGGTCATTATCATCACGGGACGTCCCTATTTGTTATCAGTTATATGAAACAAGACGATGCCAATAAAATACTAAACACTTTTTAAATTGTACACTTTTGAGCTGGGTAGTCATCAGTCTGCTTAATAATTGTTATAATTTAGACATATCTTATCCCATAGTTTTGATGATAGCATCAGCAGTGATAGAAAACGTAAAACTTGACAGTTATTCCATGGATATGCATAGGCTTTACCTGTCATTTGTGATGAATTGGGGGAAATTTGTCATGACCATCTCTGTATTGTTATTGAGCAGCAGTAATGCTATGATTGCCCCGGACATGACAGAATGTGTCATTATCTTATCAGCAGTTCCCAATTGTATTATTATTTGCTGTGGACTAAAATTATTCCCTTTGAGAGATTAACCAAGAAAGATTGGTGGAATGAAATTATGTCCTTTGAGAGCTTAAATAAGGAAGATTGGTGAGGTTTTCTAAGACCAAGGCTTGTAAGTATATCATTACAAGAAATGGTGTTTGTTTTATAACTTAAAGGATATAATGTGTGTAGATGTCCAGGATTTAGGTTGAGGGCTGTAAAATAATAGCAATTTAGTGAAGTTGTTTAGAAAATCTGACTCAAAACTCAAGTTCGTTTAAGCAAAGAGAACAAAAATGGTGATACATCTAGAAATGATGGACGATTTTCAGATTAGCTTTTTGGTGAATTAGTAATTATATATATTCGTAAAAGTACAATTTTAATTTGCATTTGGCTATTTGTCGAGTAGTGGCATAAACCCTCTATTTCTGTACACATGTGTTCAGTTATTTTTCTACAAACAGTTGTATTTTGTTTCTGTAATTTCGAGAGCAGCAGCTTATAATTGGGTTATTTATTTCATCCCCTTAAGCAGTTTGCTTTTGTTTTTGAATTTGTTGACTAGTTTGATATTTAGTATGTATTCCCGTAAGCATTTTTTTTTTAGTATATAATTTAAATGTATGCATCATTTACCCATGAGCAAATTGTTCTTTGGTTTTGTAATTTTAAGATAATAAGTGTTATTATTTATTTATTCCCCTCAAGGATGTTTTTGTGTTGGTTTTTTTGTAATCGCAACATCAATCAGGTATAATTTTAAAAAATAACCTTTTTTTTCTTTCAATATAAATAATAATTGTCACAATTAAAAAAAATTAAATCTCCCACGTAAGCATCAGTATGTTTGTTTATCTATCAGTGTGTACATGTATCTCATGTATGGAAAATTCCCCATCTAGCAAGACTTCCTTGATCTTCTCAAAAATATACATTATTTACAAAAGGTCATGTCTGAAGTATGCACATTAAGCCTTAAAACCAGCAGTCTTTTTGGATGAGAGATGAGAGAGACTTTGAGCCTCAATCAAAATGTCACAAAGATTCCTCTCCGATCCACCTTAATAACAATGTTTGGTGGACACCAGCCACCCCGAGGCTGATTGCAAGACAAGTAAATGCTCCTTCAGTTGAACGCAATTCAGCTACATGTTAATAACAACATTTTGGAGACCATGCTAGCTCAAGGGCTGTGCTTTCAACACTAGTATTTGCCGGTGCACTCAGACGTAAAATTACAGACTTGAGATCCGATTTGAGAAAAGTTATGTCGTCCCGCGGGGTAATTTGTGCGGAGTCTTAATACAGAGGATCTCCGTGCCTGAACGGAGCATCCAAGGTTCGCATCAGGTGGTACGGCTGTAATGACTCTGTGAGAGGATCGCACAATGCTGTCTTTGACCCCTCGCCTCCACTGGAGAGAGGTGTGCATTACAAGCTTTGCATTATTATGAACAGCACCTTTGAGACGAACGTTGATGATTAGGGAGAACATAAGAGGTGGATTACTGCCCGTATTGGATGGCAAATGTGACAGGTCGATATGTTTTTATCTCCACAAATCTTGGGATCCGATCGCATTTGGATTATTTGTGTGTGTTGAGACCCTTGTGCAGTAAGTAGCACTGGCTTTTGTTGTCATTACTTGTTGTTTGACTGGGTGTATGAATCCCACTTGTGTTGTTAAATCTATAGGTTATTTTAAAATAAGTTTTCTGCTATTATGCCTTGAAAATGAAATTTCAAGTATTGGCATATAAATTAAAGTGGTGGTGTTAAATACATAAGTTGGCCCATAAGGATAGCGTTGAATTAAGTACACATTGTAATGTCTTGAATGCAAAATTCCACTAAAAACTACAACAAAACAGGAGACGACTACTTTGTTGAATTACAATATGTATACCTGAAACTTTTCTTTTATCTATTAGCAGCACATGTAGATATCTACAATGTTATTTATGATCATGTCTTGGTAGGTTACCATATATTGCTGTGTACTAGCCGACTTTTCAAGTCTATAAATACCAACATGAGAATACAGAGAATCAACAACAAAAATATCTATGAAAATACAACATGACCAGTGATATTTGGTTAATTGGTCAAAACTGATTTTTTTCTCCCTAATAAGTTATTAGAAACTATGTTTTATTAGACCTATCACCACATATAAAAGAACAGAAGAGATAGTGTTCATCATTGCAATGATCTATCATGGGTGTTAAATAATATTTACACCACCGTATAAAAGTGAAACTACATTTATCAGTTAGCGATTGATTCAGTCATGAAATAAAATAACAGGACAGAACAATGCATGTTATTCCACATTAAGGGATTTTTTTAATAAACCATTATGGTTTTTGTTTTAGCTATCTTGAATTTTAAAAAAATAAAAATAATAATTGTACATTGTACTTGATCTGTTCATCAAAACAAATTCATGCCATTGACTGAACTGCATGACACAAAACCGACATTATCTTGATATATTTTCCCCCATTTCAACTACATAAAAGTTGAGTCACCTTATACATCATACCAACCTTTTTGTACCAGATGTTGAGGGACAAACTAAAGGTTTGGCTTATACATGGCAATATACGGTATAATTTGTTGTTTTTGTTGTTTTACCTTTACTGACTACTAGAATTTGGTATATGCTTACTTGTAATTGTGGAGTAGCTATATATAGCTCTGTATTGGTAATTGTCAGTCATGATAAGCTTATATACTTGATATATTTCAAGTAATAGACGAGGTTTAATCGACACCAGTATATTTGATTGTTGGTAAAGATTGAAAGCTAAATTGAGGTCAAGTGCATTTTAGTGGCATGTAAGTGATATAGGTGGAAAGCTTATGGTTGCTAATATTAGTACTAATCCTTATTAAGAAACTGTTAAATAAAACTGTACAGGGTACATACTTATCTCTACAGTTTGATTAAGAATAATCTTGTAATTTCCACAATCCACTAAGTAAAACAAATAATACATTTTAAATTTTTTTTTTAAACCCACACATCTACATTAAAAATATTTCCCTAAAATAATTTTAAGAAATTTCCAATAAGGCCTTAAAAAGTATTCAGTACTAGGTACATGATAATTCATAAAAGTAACTTGTTGCCATATGTTATTTTATCCTGCAACCTACGTTTCTGTTGACAGATTAATATTTATGACGACAGGTAAAGCAAAGTCATAGACGTATAGTAGCAGATTATGACTTTTGATGTCACTCATGTGACATCACATGCATAGCTATATTACAAAATCACTCGTTTGACCTCTAAGTCATCATAATGTGTAGCTGAATTAACAGAAATAATAGCTTTTCCTCTTAAGTTTAATGGTCTGCAGGATAAAGATAATAACTAGTTAATGATGTAGGATATCATTATGGTCTGCAGGATAAAGATAATAACTAGTTAATGATGTAGGATATCATTATGGTCTACAGGATAAAGATAATAGCTAGTTAATGATGTAGGATATCATTATGGTCTACAGGATAAAGATAATAGCTAGTTAATGATGTAGGATATCAGCTTTATCCTGTTCAGGCCGAATGAGAAATAGGGCTCAACAAGCCTTGCTCCCATTCTTACCATCTCAAGATAAAGCCAATATCGTACATCATTAACTACATATGTTCTGTTTAATTGACAACGAATAATATTTCACATGCACTTTGCCACCGAGAGAATAATAAAATATCACCCAAATAATATGCCAAATAGTCCGTTAAAATGTCCTGAGATGCTATTAGACAACTTCATTATATTTCTTCGTAAATAATATGTTGTTGAACAGTCCTGTGATTAGGTTTGGTCCCTGCGACTATGCACATCATATGAAATACTCTGCTATGGAGTTGGATACTGCATTATCAGCTGCATAAGAATTTCTCTTGGGTGTTCTTGACAGGTTTGTGTGCATTTAAAAGCCAGAAAAGCTGGCCTGTAGATTCCTGCCCTGTTTCTCAATTATTCTCAATTACAAGTAACATGCAGTCTGTTTTGACACAGCCTCTTTTTTTACTTTTTTGTTCCTTGTTACATGTTGAACCTGAAGCACATATTTAACCATGGGTGATGGTTTTTAGCTGATGGTTATTCAATTGCACCAGCATGGCAAGCCATTAGAAGCTAGATAAGGGTTTTATGATGTTGTGTTCTTATGTTATGACAGGTCTGAATGGTTTTGCAGTGGTGGGCCAAGTGATACCATGCTGTTTTAATTGCACATAATATGTCAACATAGCAAGACTAGATATCCACAGTATAATAATATTGCTTCTCCAGTTGTGGGCTGCATCATGTATTCTAGGATGTCCTATACTAATGTTTAGATTACCAAAGATAATATATATATATAATGTTTTTTGGGTGTTTTTTCAAGAAACTTGAATTAATTAATTGTTTTTAAAGCCTGTTGCAGAGTTCAAAAAGTGTATTTAAATTTTTTATGTACAGCTGACTAATAATTATATATATATATATATATATATATATATATATATATATATATATATATAAATATAATATCAGATATTTGTTCAGGCTGTATTGTTTATTAATCCATTACTGACACATTGTCGTATTCTCCTCATTGCTATAATGTTACTGTGTGTATAGATAATATTTTGTACTGGGACAGGCCTTCTAGATTGTAGGCTAGTAAATAGCTACTATTGCCATGCCCGATGGCCAATGAAAAAAAGTCAAATGCCGTTAAGACGATTTTGTAAATGTGAATATCCTACCTCCACCTCACCCCAATCCCCCAATGTTAGTGTTTTTAAGCTCTATCCTCCCTCTTTAGGTGACATATCTGATTATTACTATTGTTTAGTAAAATTGTATTAACTCAAGTAAAGTAGGGCTAGTGAATTTTTAAAATCACTGATCAAGTAGCTATAAAATTTCTGGAAACCCTGGCTGGGGAAGTCACTACATACTTATTTGTTCGTTCACATGTGTAGTACTCTCAAAGCTATTGCAGAAAGAACCCTGGGACACCCAACAACATTACCTGTAATTCTTTGTAAAATGTCGAGCATTGCAAAGGTGCAAGTTGGGTATTTTCTAGTAATTAATATACCTGGCATCAGGTAAAATATTAGCTGTTCTGAGTGCACCTAATGGGCAACCATTGAGAGAACCGCAATAAATCGGGGCTGTTGTGTTCCTGAGACTTATTGGTTTCGGCCCATAGCTACTTGATGGCATAAGTCAACATTAGTGGACAGTTTGTTTGCACCATGACACGGTAAATTGTTGACACGTGAAAGGTTCTGCGCCTGAATATGGAATAATATTTCCAGCTGCTTGCCATAAAAATATCAAATAGTCAATATGGAAGCTATTCACGTTTTCATCCTCTGCTCATTTGTTGCCATTGAGAGGCACTCGACAAAAGTGTTCATAGCTGAGTTGGCCGTAAATGTGTAGCAGGCTTCAAAAAGTGTTTAGGGACAATATTTGTACAGTTCACGCAAGGTCGCTTTACAATCTGGGTTGTGGATGTGTTTGGTTTTATTTTTTCTGTGTCGGAGAGTTGAGAAAAGGGACCTGCTTGTGAGGCCTGCCGGCCAGCCACAGAATGGGTTGCAGCTGTGTTCTCGCTGGCACTCCGCCACACTGTTCCACTCTTTATATTCCATGTTTTAATGTTTGCTTTGCAAAACCCTTTTGATATTTTCTGAATAATAATGACAATATTGTGCGCTGCATTCTATACAATCATGCCTTTCATTGCTGCCTTACAAGGAAAACTCGAGCAACATTCCAGATGGGCAGTTTTGCCTTTGCGTAATATTTTGTATAGCACTGCGGGCCCTTTAAGAAAAAATTTTGTTGTTGTTGTTGCTGCAGCATTGGAGCATTGAGATCTGATGAATGCATCTAACTGCTATCAATTTTCTCTGCTGCTTTAATCATTTATGAAAGGCCCCTGATATTTAGTCATGTTAACATTCTGTGCAAGGCTCGCCATGAGACCCAGTTCGATATCTGTTGCAGTCACCCCCATAAATTGAGGTTTATGATAACAGAGCAGAGCTATTCGGCTGACAAGTAATTTCTCAGCTGAAAGAGTGGCTGCAGATGAGTTGAAACCACGGCAGCCATCACTGAACTGAAGTACACATCAGATGGATCAATGATTACACTGTTAGGGTTTTTGTGTGTAATATGTAAGAAAAAAAAAACGGGCTGCATTTTGTATATTGGTGAGATGGTGTTTTTTTTTAATCCCTGCTGTGAATGACATTATGGAGGATGTTGTTCACTGATTGATTTATTGACTCATTAATTGATTGTTGAGTGAGGTAGCTCAGTCTGACATGAACAAGGAGTGTTCTGTTGGAAGTGAGGCAGTCGGGGACAATTTGTCACATGACGAAGGTGCTGAAGGTGTTGGAACCGAGAAACAGGTATTACTACAATTAAATTATGCATAATCATTTATTATAATCAGGAGTAAATATAAAGTATTGATGTCAAACACATGATGAATGAAGATTCTTTTTTCTATTGCTTGGCTTAATTGTAAGCAACAAAACAGTCAACACAAAGGGATTTAATTTTATGTCTGACATCATCTTTATTTGGTTCAAATGAAGTTAAAGGCATTGACTCTGGTTACTAGCCAGTGTAAAATAATTGACCATTACAGCATTTTACCATTGAATTAAACATTACGATATACTTAAATGATAATTAAATTGATTAAATTGATAAACCCAATCTGTTTTCGTTCATCATAGTGTTTGTAGTGAGTCAAAATACATTCTATGCCAAACTGAAAATATATGTATTTCAAAAGCTAGTGTCAGTGGCTTTAAAGTCTGGTTAAAATTTAGTCAATTTTATCTGTTATCTTACATCATCATATTTTCATTTGTTTCTGATCGTTGGTCTTTGTGTATTGTTTGTTTAAAGGGGTGGGATTTTAGCACAGTCAGAGTGCTCGCCTGAGGTGTTTGCATCACAGGGTCGAATCACTTCAGTATTAAATATGTCGAGTTAGTTGGCAGATATTAATAGACGATTGTGTTGATAGACTAGGTTTGAAGTATTAAATATGTCAAGTTAGTTGGCAAATGTTAATAGAAGATTGTGTTGATAGACTAGGTTTGAAGTATTAAATATGTTGAGTAGGTTTGAAGTATTAAATATGTCCAGTTAGTTTGCAGATGTTAATAGAAGATTGTGTTGATAGACTAGGTTTGACTAGTTTTGAAGTACTAAATATGTCAAGTTAGTTGGCAGATGTTAATAGAAGATTGTGTTGATAGACTAGGTTTGAAGTATTAAATATGTTGAGTTAGTTGGCAGATGTTAATTTTTAGAAGTGCTTTCCTTGGTGTAACATTATATAGCTGAGTTGGATCATATGCATGCGACATTTTGTTAACAGCATTGTATTGAAATTTGTGCATATCTGTTGCCATTGTGTCTCGGCGCATTAATAACAGTAACATACATGAATATCTGTATGGATCAGTGTTACGCACTGCAACAGCTGTGGATGCAAGCTCTGCTATCAGGAAACATTTCGATTTACAGCCATTATGAATGGGACAATGCCATATTATTTTATGTTAACCTTCTCTGCTCTGTGGGTTTGACGAACTGATACAGAGAGAAGGGCTGCATGTCATTTGATCACTGGAATCCATTTCTAGGTCTTGTCACGCCTCAGTTGGTCTGTATCACACCTGCACGTGTGCCACATAAAATGCTTATTTATTGTGGTAACATGTTGATCTGATTAATTTGCACAAACAGGCATCGATTTTATGACAGTATGACATGGAACAGTGGGGAAAACTTGAATATATATATTTAAAAAAAAAGAAGCTTTATTTAATAAAACCTGTTTTCTCTTTGAAAAAAAAAGGTGAATATATACAGCAGTATGACATGGAACAGTGGGAAAAACTAGAATATATATTTAATAAGACCTATTTACTCTTTTAAAAAATGTATGTATATTTTGTAATTATTTTTGTTTTTTGCATTACTGTATTTACTTTGTATACTTCATGAAGTATAAACTGTTTAGTTTTTTAAATGAAAGTAGAAGACAACAGAAGAGAGTGTGCTGTCCTTTGTTTTGTTTGGGGTTTTTTGGTGTGTGGCGGGGTTTTTTTTTTTTTTTTTTTTTTTTAATTCCATTGCCCTTTTCCTGTGTCTCTTGTGAATTGCATGTCATTTTCTATCCATTCTGGCAACTCTTGTTATCTTTCAACATATTTTGCTGTCCCCCTCCACATCCCAGTCCTTGTCTCTCCAACTACAACATGTGCTTGTCTGTTGTGGCTATCCATACCACATACCTGCTGTTCTTTGTTTTGACTTGCACAACTTCCCACAATAAGCATATTTTTTAGATAGAATCTCTTGGCAATTTTGCTTGAGTAATACATCTATAATTCATTTACCTGTGTATTTTTCAGGTGAATTATTCTTTGATTAATTTACTGCTGGGGTAATTTCTGCTGTATTGATTGATGATTTATTTACATTGTCGCATGTTATTTATTTTTAACTGAGTGGTGTAAGAAGTTTAGTGATCGATCATGAAAATGTGCTTTGGTTGGAGGATCAAAGTCATTCTTATATTGGGGTTTTTCTCATTCCAACCAATACGCCAAGACTAGTATATGAAAGGCTATAGTATGTGTTGTCTTGTTTTGGGAGGTGTATATTAAGCAGATCCTAATGGAAAAATATATAGTGTTTTTTTGGTTTCTTAAGACTGTCAAAATTACCAAATGTTTGACATCCAATGTGCTCTAATGGTGTTGTTAAGGAAAACAAATGTTAACTTGTAAGATTGTATGTCAGAATTATAAAAATATTTGACATCCAAAAGCCAATGATTAATATTCAGTGTGCTTCAGTTGTGGCGTTAAACAAAACAAACTTGGACTTCAACATTTGTTTTTGCATTGGTTAAAGGGACATACCC
>JAECMU010197059.1:1827-12253 GCA_016106625.1 Dracogyra subfuscus
CACACACATACATATACACAAACACTGTTATACAAGTAATCAAGTGGCAAGGCGTTATGACTGCTATATATTATTTCAAAATAACTCTAATGTACACACCGGCACTAGCATACGAATTAACTCAAAACATTTACACCTGAACATGACCTACCTTGCTAAGTTTCTCCCCCTCATGATGTGGAATAAGATTGCGTAGCGACTGGAATCCAGCATTGATACTCTGCATGCGACGTCGTTCGTTGCTGTTAGCAATTTCTCGTCTCACCTTCTTATCTCCATCAAGGCCATGTTTTGGTGAACAATCATGTTGCCTAAAACAAAGCAAGCAAAACTCCATATACAGAAATATATTCATAACATCACGGTTAAGTTTTGAAGAACAACCACGGGCAACAAATATGGCAGGGCGGCACAAAACGAGGGCAGGGTGCAGCACTTTTCCATTTATTGCCGGCTAGAAGACTGTTGCTTAAAACAAAGCACCCCAAACTCTACACAGAAGTATCGGACACGAGGCCATAAACACATGTTCAAGGCTTGTGTTTTACTTACACCAGAGTAAAGCAGAAAACGGTTTTCACTTGGCATAGAATTTAAAAAAGTAATGACTGGAAATACTTTTCACTATCCATGGCGGAGCCAACTCAATCATTTGATTTGACGTACAGGTGTTCTCTTCTTTAGCTAACGTTAGCTGTAACCATTTTAAAAAGAGTCAGTGTTGGTTATGTATGTACACGTATGGTCATAATTAGCCATAAACCCAAATACACTACTCACAACATGTGGCAAATGATGACTATATTCAGTAGATGCTATAGCTAGTTGAATATAGCAGACACCCACGCTTTCTGGCAGAAAATAATTTGAAGTTATGTAATAAAAGCAAGACACATCTAAAAAGATCCTTTTAGGTGGTTATGGGTTTGAATATTTTGAAATTGGACAACGCATTTCATACACGTTAAGTATGTTGGGTACATACGTTTACCCTCTTGTAAAACCCCTGACATCCTGATTTTACGAAGATCTTTTTCAGTTCCATTTCGGTAAAAATATAGAACTGAAAGAATGTTACCCATTATCACAGAACAGTCCACCATTAAATAGTGATCATTAAAAACAAGTTTCTGATCGGTTTTGATGACAGGTCATGGAACCGAAATGTGATCATTATAAAATATCAAATCTGGCTTCAAATTAAAAATATGTTAACTATAACAATTTTGAAGTTTGTCAAAGGTACAATACTCAACTATGGATATTGTGAGGAAGCTTACAGCAATTTTAGACTGGTCAGTAACTTTTGCAACAAATAAACACAAAATTAAACACCCTAAATTATCCACTCTATTGAAAGTGACTGCAATATTTTCTAATCAGTTGCAGAAAAAACTAGTTTAATTTCGAGTGCTGGTGGTATACTTTTGAGGACAAACTGAAAGTGTATATATAATTTTAGTAACCATAATTTAGCATGTTAACTGTCTATTGTTACAACACATAGAATAGGGTTTTAATAAAAAATTTTAAATATAAAAATTAAAGTTTAAAAAATAACAATAAAATAACTTTTAGTCAAAAACGACTATGGAATACAGGATATAATTGCCAGCAACTAAAATTAGTCAGCTGTGCATACAAATTAATATTAGCTAATAAAACTGGTTAAATTAGCTGGATTTCAATAAGTTTTTGTAACCTGGGGATGAACAGTTCTTTTCACTTTCCCAGTGTACAATTGATTAAAAGATTTAACAAAAAATAATTTGTCAATGTACTTCCATAAAGATTCCATAAACTTTCATATTTTAAACATTAATTAATAATTCCAGAAGAATATTACTTTGCAACAAATTGTCAAAAAGTATAAAAGTTAAGAAAATCAATATACATTTCTAATTTATATACAGGGATAAGAATGGGAAATTTATTTTCAACAAAATTAACTGGACATATCAAATGTTTATATTGTAGTATGTACTGCTAAAGGGACAAGAGCATAGAAACTCCCAAACTATTTTATTTTCCTATTTTAAAATATTACTATAAAAAATTTTTTAAAGTATCACGAATCTTTCTGTCCAGATATATTCGAAAGTTAAATTCTTTGAAAAAAACCTGCTTCATTTCACTGATGATTGACATTAGGGTGTTTAATACTTGCTTTGATTTTTTTTTGTCAGTACCAAAAACTTCATTGATAAAAATGTGGATTATTGTAACTTTTTTTGTTTTTTAAATACTCTTTTTGCCACAAGTTCTTTATTTTTGCAACAAGTAACATCCACTGAATATTATTAATCAATTTATTGTCTTAGTATTCAAAATTCTCCAGATCCAATTGGCATTCTGTGATTTCACCATGGTATAAAATCAAGCTGTGGAACTTTCACTTTCAGCAGTTTTGGCTGTTAAATTTAGTAAGTACTATGTACGACTATTTAAACTGTGTTATTTAACAACACCAATTTCTGGCACATTGATTTATTAATCATCAGCTATTGGATATTAAACATTGTTTTTAGAAGAAACCTTGTATATATTTTTTATTAGCAGCAAGAGATTTTATATTTCCCACAAACAGGTTAGTACATACTGTGGACAACTGAAGTCACTATCTTCATCATGGCCTTTGGTATACCAATTGAGAAAAACTGGTTGGGGTTACAACAAAATTATTTTAAAATGGGGCCAAAATGAGATTTGATTCCATAATATATAATAGAAATTCATCATATACCACACTGCTTCTAACAAATATTTATTGGAATTTAAAATAAAAAAAATATGATATGTACATTAACACCTACAGAGTACCAATTACCAAGTTTAAATTAAAACAAAACTATAAAACAATTTAAACTAACATGAACTGCAATTTAAAAAAATAAATCCAGTTTGGCTAATTGCCAAATGTTCAAAATATATCGTTGATTATTTCAAATGGTGAAAGAATATATTCTCATATTTTACAAAGTATTTATTTTTAAAACTTTATTGTGGAACTATAGTAGCCAAATGCAAAAAAAAAAAAGAAAACCCCCGTATTTGCTGTATTGAATAATACCATGATCACAAATTACCGATAAGCTTTACTACTACAGTAACTGTCATCTGATTTGTATCTTGGCTCAGTGCCAAGATTTTCTCGTGACTGAACTTATCACCCGATACACATTTACTAATCTTTTTAGACAAAATCTATTTTAAAAAACATGTAGTCCACCATTTCTTGTTTATGAAACATTCTTACCCCCCACAAGCACGCACAGTGGCACCTATTTTACAAATACAATATTGCAAATTAAATTGTATCGCCGCAGACAGATCGGGTTAACCTTAAAAGTGCAACACAGGAATCAGCTGATCAGTCTGACAAGGGCACGCATACGTCACCGATGTAAACACGCCACAAACATGTGGTACAACGAGTGTAGTCACAAAACTGCTTTAATCACAAGATACTGTTGCAAAAGGCATGTTAAAAACAATTTAAAAATAGAAAACGAAACACGATAAAAGCTTGCTTAACCGTTTTAATCAATAACAATAACAAAAAAATTAAAACAATGACCATATTAAACCTTTACTTTAAAAAAGAAAGAAAAAAAAAAAAACCCGTAGCAATCTGTATGGTTTAACAAACAAATATAAATAAAATGTGTTTAGTGGATAGATAGTTAATGCTTTTAGAAACACCAGACCAAGCGACAGATGATGAATGGAGTCTTTGTGTAATGGCGACCATGTGGTTTCCTCTTGAGGAAAATATGCAACACTAAACACGCTTTTCTGACAAAAATAAAAGCACTACATCAAGAATCATATGAAAATCTGATACATTTCAGTAATATAACGTTAAAGTAACAATAATTTTAGTCTCTTATTCGAAACATTTCAAGAAAAATTCAAAACAAGCTTTCGACATGTGTGCGTACGCCAATGTTTATAACGTAAACCATGTGTAATGTACCGTCTACAACTTACTTGGCTATTGCAGCGACAACTTCATCCTCCCTGAATTGAAATTCTCCAATAATCCTTCTTCTATCAGTAGTCCGTGCAAAAAGAGACATTTTGAAGTTGAAAAAAGTAAATTTGCCACAAAATCTTCAAAATATGTGTTATATTATGTATAGAATAGTCAAACCCGGCGATACGCCACAAGAATGAGTAATAATTGGCGGGAAACAGCTGGCTTTGACCAATTCACGCCTAGAGAACTAGTCCATTGAGACAGTGCATTTACAAATTCTATATTGTTTGTTACAAAATATATTTAGTAAATTACGTCCTTACTAATTCATTATAATTATTGTTATATTTTTAAAGTAAGACTAATAAAATACGTAAAACATGCAAATCTATTTTGTTTCGCGCAGTAATAGCTAGTAGGAGTAGTGCATCGTTCCGTTGGCAAGGCGCGGGAAAGTAAAAATAAACAAACCAGCCGCACCTGGCTGGTTGCCAAAAGATTACTAGGGAGAATTACGATATAATATAAATGAAAAAACATTGTCTTTATTTAAAAAAGAAGCTATAAATTAATTTTTTTATCTTGTCTAATGTATAAACATGTATTTTATTTATATTATTAACTTATCCTCAAAATTTATCCTCCATAGTGGTGTAGTTTGTATAAATGTTCTTCATTGTATTATTACTCTCAATAGTGGGTGAATATGTCTGGAATGCAGACAGCCTGTGACATTGCCATATACGTCGAATCTAAAATTAGGTGATTGTCATGTGACTAAATTCTAAACTGTGAGTGGATAAATGAAACCATCAATAGATTGCATCCCAAACAACTGCAATGTAACTCCTCGTTATTTCATTGACCAAATACATTCGGTTTCCCATCATTTTATGGTTTTTAATAAGTCAAATTTTCTTTTGCACATCTATTGTTAGCATTAAAACCCACAAACAAAACATCTTTGTTACAAACATGCAATTAGCTTTGTACTAAATTATACTTAAACGCACGACAATTCACCTGTACAAAAAGTCGACTTTCTGAGCAAAGTTTTAGACTTGATAGACTTACAGACCCTAATAAGCCTATGACATAATGTTCAAAATTCATACCCTAATGTGTTATATTCAATATGCGCCGAATTAGGCAGGTTATATACAGGATTCATTACGAATATTTTTAATGTGAAAAATATCAACCGAGTCTATGTTAATTGGTGTTTGTCAAGGCTCTGCTGAGACAAATTATACCGATTAACTAGACGAGGTTGATATTTTTACATATTAAAATACTCGAGTAGCGAATTCTGTTTATCATATAACATATCTAAAAAAAACATTTTAATGAAAAAAAAAAAAGGAAAAAAAAAAATTGTCTAAAAGTCGCCGCTATTGGTAAATAACATAGACGTCTTCATGATTAGCATAAATGAGTTTGACGTCACGTATTTTAGCTAAATCTTTGAAAAGTTACGCTCAGTTTTCTCGTTTGCTTGCAAACAAATGACCCATTACCTAGAGACCTTGAAAAGTTGCATACCATTATTAACCGGGCTAATACACTAAATAATCATAATTATGGGTTGATGTCATGGGTATCATGGGTAAGTTATAGAATAAATCTGTCCCTCATGGTGTATTGATACAAATTAACTTAATGGGATGTAACTGGTTAAATGAACACACACTCTCTCACATGCATGATCTGATGAAAAATCGAGTCTTTTAGTGCAAATGCATTTGTTTATGTGTGACATTCTAGCACACAGTTTTGTACGCGAACAGTTGTTCTGTTCGGATGTTGCTATTGTAGGTTACGCAACTTTAATTTTGTTTAAGCGAACCGCTGATCGATCACGTGATGAACCGTTACACTTTATACTTCAACATCACCGGAAGTTCATAAAGTTTATGTATTATTTTTTTTTTAATAAAAAAAACAAACAAACAACAAAAACACACACAACAACAACAGGTTTTTTTAAATATTACGAAACACTCGAGGGGTGTCGGTGGGTCTATGCCCAAACGTTGTGTAGCGTTACAGGCACGTACGTGTTACAGGAGGTGGGTGGGTGTACTGAATAGCGTTACGCAACGCACATTTTTATTACTAAACTATTTATTTCATTTTACATGTATTAATATTAGTAGCATTTTATTTTGTATTAACTTTTTGTGTGTATATAAACGCTCTGTCACGATGACAGTTGTTAACGTATAGGTATGTAGCTAGACACAGTAATCATTATACAGTCATATAGAGAGGAAACCCGCTACATAGGGCAAGGGATTTATATGCATCATCCCATAGACAGGATAGCACATACCACAACCTTTAATATACCAGTCGTGGTGCAAGGGCTGGAAAGAGAAATAGTTAAATGGATCCACCGAAGTGGATCGATCCTAGACCGACCGCCGCGCATCAGGTGTGCCCTTTACCATTGGATAAACCGTAAATAAAATGTGTAGAGTGTGTCGTTAAATAAAACTTTTTTAAAGGACACGTACTATTCCCCCCCCCCAATCCCCCCCCCCCCAACAAAAAACCCACAAAAAACAACAACATACAAACAAAAAAAACAAAAAAAACAACAACAAAAAACAAAAAAAAAAAAACCACACACACAAACAAACATACAAAGGGGCGCTTGTATTAAGACTTTTAATGCCTCTATTCTTTTATAAATAGTTTTTACTTGAAATTTTGGTTTGAAGTACGGTAAGAAGAAAAGTTAAAATATTTTGAAAATCCCCCACACACACACACTATTTTCGTGTACAGTTTACAAAAAAATCGGCACAAATAAATAATGTGTAGTAAATTTCATAGTATTAAAAAGGGCGTTACTTACTGCGCCACCCCATCCCCCTATTTTTGGTCAAGCAAAATATATTACAGAATACACATTATCCTGTATACATGTCAGACCTTTAAATTCTATTTTAAAAACAACAACAGGTTTTGGACCTGTTTATTGAAAAATAAGTTCGTGTAAAATAAATTTGAAAGGTAGTGCACACAGTACAAATTGTATGTTATGTGTTACGATTAGATCTATCATTGGAAGTTTTATGTGATACGATTACAAACTTCAATTTAAGGTGTGATACCACTAGATAACTCACCGGCTACGCAACCTAGCAACCAGAGCTCAATTTCACAAAATATTGTAAGCATAGTTTTGCACGTAAATATAAATCTACGACTAAACCACAATATGTATACAAATATAGTTAAAATAACATGCATTTCATTTTTCTTTTGTCTGGAAAATTTTCCAACTTTTGTAATGATGTACATTTTTCGTGAAATAGCTACCTGTCAATGTATAACTGGTATAACGACGTTTTGAGAAATAGGCCCCAGTTATTTATGTAAAACCCCTACTAGCCTACATCCGGTTACCTAGGATTTTGAAATATTGTCCCCTGCATTCCAGCCAATGCACCACAACTGGTATATTAAAGGCCGTGGTATGTACTATCCTTTTTATGGGATGGTGCATATAAAAGATCCCATGCTGCTAATCGAAAAGAGTAGCCTATGAAGTGGCGACAGCGGGTTTCCTCTCTCTCAATATCTGTGTGGTCCTTAACCATATGTCTAACGCCATATAACCGTAGATACAATGTGTTGAGTGCGTCGTTAATAAAACATTTCTTTCTTTCTTTCACACATTTGTGGTCATCTTGGATTGTTATATATAAGTATGAGTTTTAACTTTTTTTTCTAATTTTTTTGTTATCTTTTTTTTTTTTTAATTTTTAAAATATTTAGTAAAAAGGAATTTTTACAACAGTATTCGTTTCTCAAATAATTTGACTCACATGTTTGATTTTGATATAAACTCCATGAGTGTTTGAGACGTTATTGCTCTTAAAAAGGCAGCTGCGGCAGTAGGGAATTAATACGCTAACCCCTGCGCGTGCTGTAACCTCACCGTGGTGCAGGGGTGTAACATTCTCTTTGAGAATGGCCAATACAGCACAAATTTACAGAGTAAAATTCAGTGTCCGTAAAATTCTGTGATACACGTATTTGTATTTGTATTTTTGCAGTTCTTTACATTGTTTTTGTTTCAACCTTGAATTTTTGTATTGATGTTGATCATTACGTTATTTATTTACATTAACATAGCTTGACACCCAATAGCCGATGTATTTTTCGTGCTGGGGTGTCGTTAAACATTCATTCATTCATTCATTCATTCATTCATTCATTCATTCGCTAAATGCTTCAGCCTTCCTAAAGCGGGGACATATCACTCGCTCCCGAACAGTTACAGACCGATCACACTTACGTCTGACATGTGCAAAACTTTAGAAACCATTAATAAATGCACTAATGGGAAATAAACTAATAACGGATGTACAAAGTGGCTTCTGCACTAAACATTTCACTATTGACCAGATAGTTCGGCTACAAAACTCTATTAATGTTGCTTTTATGAAATATCATAAAGTCTGTACAATCTTTATTGACATCGAAAAGGCTTTCGACGTGGTGTGGTGCCAAGGCCTTCTAACCAAACGTAATGATAAAGGAATTAAAGGCAATATGTTTAAAATTTTATCAATAATTGTATTCATAATAGATCCATTTCAGTTAAGAGTCAACGGACAATTCTCAGATAAAACAGAATAGTAAATGGTATACCTTAAGGTTAATTTAACATTTTTATTAACGATACCATTGCCGCCCTTAAAACTAATGAGAAACCAGGCCAAAGCTCTCCACTAAATACAGCGTTATTTGCAGATGATTGCGCCTTTTGGCCCACTAGTCGCACTATCTCTAACCTATTTAAAAGTATGCAGTCAGATATGGATAGACGTAATGCATGGGTTATAGACTGGGGCATTAACCTTTTAACAACTAAAACTGTCTATATGCTCTTTAATAAAACTAAAACCAAACCAGATAAATTTCAACTTAAATCAGGTGATAACATCATACCACAAGTCGCAGAATTAAATTTTCAGTAGTAACTTTCAATGCTCAACTAACATTCAAAGCCCATATCAATAATATTACTAAATGTTCTAAACGTATTCTTAATCTACTCAGAGCCATCTCAGGTGCCAGTTGGGGAGCTCATACCAAGGCAATGATTATGGTTTACAAAGCATGTATCCTCTCCAAGACAGACTATGGAGCCCAAGCCTACAGCTGTGCCTTCCCAAAGCTGTCACCACAAATTAGATATAATCTAAAATAAAGCACCAATAATAATATCTAGAGTACCAGACAACACCTGTGGTAAAAGTTTAGAAGCAGAATTCAACATCATTTCATTATAATATCGTCGTAAACAGCAATTACATCAAAGTACTCTAATAACAAACAGGAAGGAAACATGATAGTTAGTTCGTTAGAGCTTTAGTTCATTATACACATTTGCACAAGTTAGTTATTAATATATAGGGAGATAAAACGGGACTTTGCGATCAGTTCATTCAATGCAGTAGTTCGTTCTAAGTATGTTCGTTATAAGTGTAATTCACTGTACTTAAATACCATCTCAAAATTCATTCTCTCAAAATCAAGCATCCAGTACATGATCTTATGCCTGTAAAAAGTCGACCAGGGCAAACCTTTGAAACGAATATTAAATTTAACGATTCTTTTGCAACTCTTGCTTATAAAATAGAGATAGAAACAGGTACAGAAAACATACCCGTGGCAATGCACCATGTAAACCAACCTATTGATTGTAACGCCCCCTTCCTAATTAAACTAGTAACAGATATAACCCCCTACCTAACCTTTAAGAAACGTCTGTTCGAAGCCGCTGCTAACTACCCAGAACACATCCACATCTACACGGATGGATCCACAAATCCTAATAATGACGCGGTTGAATTTGCATTGGTGGGCCCATTGGGCTATTTCTCGTCACAGCCACTGCATATCAACGGCCGTGGTATGTGCTATCCTGTCTGTGGGATGGTGCATATAAAAGATCCCTTGCTGCTAATCGGAAAGTGTAGTCCATGAAGTGGCGACAGCGGGTTTCCTCTCACAATATATGTGTGGTCCTTAACCATATGTCTGATGTCATATAACCGTAAATAAATATGTGTTGAGTGCGTCGTTAAATAAAAAAAATTCTTTCTTTCTTTCTTGAATTTGCAGTAGTGGAAGAAAACTTATCCAGACACCCTAAAGCTGTTAAATACGTGCGTCTACCAGATAACGTATCAGTCTATACAGCAGAACTTACAGTCATCCAACACGCCATTGTATAGATTAAAAATAATAAATACCCTAAAAGTGTAATTTTCTCTGATAGTCTAAGTTCTATTCAATCTCTTCAAACTAACAAATCAACTGGGTCAGATATCATAGCGACTATACACACTAAAAAAGAAATTCAACAACTTAATCTTAGCTTAACACTCGAGTGGGTTCTAGCCCACGTAGATGTCATTGGCCACG
>JAECMU010197062.1:0-12591 GCA_016106625.1 Dracogyra subfuscus
TTTGTCTGTGACTTCATACTGTTTAATGTATTGCTAACATGTAGTAGATATTTGTAAACATTTGTCTGTAACTTCATACTGTGTAATGTATTGCTAACATGTAGCAGATATTTGTAAACATTTGTCTGTACCTTCATACTGTGTAATGTATTGCTAACATGTAGTAGATATTTGTAAACATTTGTCTGTGACTTCATACTGTTTAATGTATTGCTAACATGTAGTAGATATTTTAAACATTTGTCTGTGACTTCATACTGTTTAATATATTGCTAACATGTAGCAGATATTTGTAAACATTTGTCTGTACCTTCATACTGTGTATGAAATAAATAAGCCATGGCCAGCCTTAAAATTATTTATTCAAAGGTTGGTAATGACATCCTTATTCAATAAAACATAAACTGAATTTAACAGTAAACTTACTCATTAGTGCCAGTAATTATACAATTTATATATCCATCTTGAAATAATTTTTATTTGTCACTTGCTAAAATTACTTTACTCAGGACATAAATATGATACTAACTGGTAACACATTTATTATCCTGTTTATCACCCAAACAGTAAAAATATCTTGATTCATATCCAAGTGATATGTTCCACAAGGACTCATTTGATTGATACCCAGATAAGGTCACTATGCCCTAATTATGACTGGGGGGGGGGGGGATGTAACCCAGTGGTAAAGCACGTTCTTGATGTGCGATCGGTTTGAGATTGATCCATATGGGTGGGCACATTGGGGTATTTCTCATTCCATACAGTGCACCACGACTGGTATATCAAAGGCCATGGTATGTACTATCCTGTCTGTGGAATTGTGCATATAAAAGATCCCTTGCTACTAACTGAAAAGAGTATTCCATGAAGTAGCGACAGCAGGTTTCCTCTCTCAATACCTGTATGGTCCATAACCATATGTCTGATGCCATATAACTAAATATAATGTTGGGTGTGTCATTAAATAAAACATTTAATTTTCTTTCCTTTGTTACATTGTGTCCATACCAGAACATTAATCAAATGAGTTCAGTAATACCATGTTTCCATCACTCATTTAATACTTTTCAATGTAACTCAATTAATTATTTTTATTTCATTCGAGACAATAATTCATGATATGAAATGGCAGTTTGTTTAATATCCTATATAACCGCATACTCTGGTGAAAACTCAACCACTAAGCTACATGCCACTCCACACATAAAAGAAATGTAAATAAAATTGCCAACAGACAAAACATAATCAAACATATACTTTTGAATAAAGTACTGAAAGTGCCAGTCTATACATCTACCATCAAATGGAAATTCATTGGGCTTCTACTCTGTTTGAATACAGTTTTTGTGACTGGATTGTGACAAAATTCAGTTCGATGACAGTTGTATTGAACTATAAAAACTGGCAACATGCCATGTCTTTGTGAAGTGTTTACCTGCTACTGGAAAGTCTTACCTAGTGGATATCACCAAATGATGAAGTACATTCCCATTGTACATAAACACAATCGAGCTCTGTTCCCATAGTATAAATGTCTCAAGTCGTTCAGTAACAACACTATGACACCATGACACACTCCCACACAAAACCACAGAGATCCATGGACTTAACAAGCTGCCATCTTTGTGTACACTGTATAACCCTGGCCTGTATGCATTCCTCTATACAGTATATCTCAGTGTCAGCTGGTCAATCACAGATTTTCATCACAACACAAGCCCTGAGTTATATAAAAAGCCTACAGCAAATGGTCGAAGTGCTTTCAGGGCAAAATAATCACAACTGCATATGCGGAAGTGAAGTGAACCTAACCGATTTTGACTTGGCAGATATAGAGGCTGTTATGGGTCATCTGCTAAATCTACCTTCCTTACCTGGAGAGTGAAAGGTAAACACAGTTACCTGTGACATCACCTGTGCGTAAGTCCCGCCAATAAACACACGACAGTGATAATGTTTATGGGCGACAGTGACGGTGTTTATGGCCCATGGTGATGGTGTTTATAGTGGACAGCAGGTGATGTTTATAGTCGGGGTGATTACATTAATGTGTTGGTCAGCTGGGGATAATTACAGGTTTATGTTAAATATCTCACAACTATGTTAGCAACATTTCTCATTAAAATACAATCTGACCAAACACATACAGTGAAACCTGGGTATTAAAGCCATTAAAGTGATCTACTACATATGTGCCCCCTATAAGCAGGTGGTCTTTAAATATGGATGCTTTACTCATTTAAAAATAAAGGGTAAAATTATCTTTCAAAAACTGAACATTCAAGCCAAGTCTACTTTTAAAATTTTTATATAAAAAGAAAAAACAGAAATTAAAAAAAGCAGGAAAATGACATTGCTTTTATATACAGTCTAAAACAGGTCAGATGCATGGTTGGTCCATTGGTGGACCATTGAGCTATTTCTCTTTCCAGCCAGTGCACCATGACTAGTATATTAAAGGCTGTGGTATGTACTATCCTGTCTATCGGATGGTGTATATAAAGATCCCTTTGTACTAATAGAAAAAATGTACCCGGTCTCCTCTCTATGATTATATGTCAATATTACCAAATGTTTTACATCCAATAGCTGATGATTAATCAATCAATCAATGTGCTCTAGTGGTGTTGTTAAACAAAACAAACTTTGAAGGGCACTGTACTACTTGTTTTAATAAACTAGTCATGAAAATATTATTTGAATTAGATTTAAACCATTTTTTCGTTGTTTGATTGGCTGGGTGCTTGCTGGCAGATGAGGGGAAGGGATGCTTGGCAGATGAGTGGGGAGGAGGCTTGTCAGATGAGGGGTATGAAGGGCTTGGCAGATGGGCAGAATTAACAGCCACACACTGTATTGAAACACATGTGTTGTTGTACTAATTTTTATTTGTA
This sequence comes from Dracogyra subfuscus, assembly GCA_016106625.1. NCBI lineage: Eukaryota > Metazoa > Mollusca > Gastropoda > Neomphalida > Peltospiridae > Dracogyra > Dracogyra subfuscus. The sequence goes on from JAECMU010197062.1 coordinate 2,898, forward strand.
CTTGTGTTTTGGATATGTTAATAATAGACATTTGGTGTTGACATGAGGCCGTATCTCAGTGGTACAACGCTTGCCTGATCTATGATTGATCTAGGATTGATTTCCGTTGGTGAGCCCATTGGGCTATTTTTCGTTCCAGCCATTGCTCCACAACTGGTGTAACAAAGGCCGTGATATGTACTATCCTGTCTATGGGATGATGAATATAAAAGATCCCTTGCTGCTAATAAAAAAGAGTAACCAATTTAGTGACAAAAGTGGGTTTTCTCTCTCAATATCTATGTGGTCCTTAGCCATATGTCTAATGCAATATAACTGTAAATGAAATGTGTTGAGTGCGTCATTAAATAAAACATTTCCTTCCTTCCTTGTTTCGTTATTATTAAGGCCAATTTGGACAGTGTGAGAACATACACGTGACTGCTCTTTTCACTGACAAAGCAATAATAGCTCTGTAAAATGCACCGTTCTGTAAGTCAATCCTGTTTAGTCTGTACATCAATGAGGATGTTCTCAGCCCTCGAAATTCGCGACGGCAATCGGCAATGCCGTCGCAAAAGCTATCGCAAACTTGATTTGCGGCAGCATTTCATTGCCGTCGCAAATCTGTGGGTGGTGAAAGTCTGTAGGCATTTCTCTCTCAACTCTGTCCAATTACAGATCCCAGAAAAAAACACATAAATTTATTATCGTGTGTAGCTCAGTTTCCTCAATAAAAATATTAATTGCTTTATTCCAGGAAAGCGGGCAGCATAGCCCAGTGGTACAGTGCCTGCCTGATGCACGGTCGGTCTAGGATCGATCCCCGTCAGCTAACCACTGGGTTTTTTCTCGACATAACCATATGTCCGACGCCGATATAACCGTTATTATAATGTGTTGAGTGAAATTATTCCAGGAAAGTAAAGATGAGATGTTATATTAGCATATTATTACAACAGTGGATAATATATTAAGAATTTTGACAGCATTAATCATTTCTATAAAATTCCCACCGTAGTGCCGTTGCAAAATTTATTTGCGACGGCACTTAACTGCCGTTGCAAACTTGTCCGAATTTCAAGGGCTGTGTTCTGCTGAAACAGATACTACTGGTGGGATAAAAACCCACAAAAACAAATATCAATATACTTACCAAGAAAAGAAATGCAAATTTTAATTTAGTGTTCTTTAATTTTCTTTAATTTATTTCAAGTATTCAGTTTAAATACCATTAGTGTTTATCTCTATTAAAATTATTAATGTCTGGGAAATATCTTTGGTTCATTTTGGCAATTTATTTTCTGAATTAATTAAAACAGTTTATTTTCTTTAACCACTCCACTTGAGCACACAAATAACATGGTAGAAACTCGAAAACTACTTTTTGAATGTCAATCAATGGACTTTCTTTCTGCTTTATTTATTTCCTTTCTTTCTTTCTTTTTTGAAATTTAAAATTGTATTTTTTTGTTCTTTCCTTTTTTATGCCTTTTACTTTCTTTCTTTTTGTTTCTTGCAAAGTTTTTTTGTTTTGTTTAACAACTTCACTAGATACCAATGATTTATTAATCATCGGCTATGGATGTCAAACGTTGACAGGAAACTTGCTACATTGTTCCATTAGTAGCAAGAGATCTATTATATGCACAGACAAGATAGCACATACCACAGCCTTTGATATACCATCTGTGGTGCACTGGTTAGAATGAGAAATACTACTGAATTAATTTTAATATAAAATATAAGTACTAGTATTAAAATATTTGTGTTATCTTTTGTCATTCGGTATATACAAACCGGTACTATCAATTTGTTTTATTATATTCACCAAGTGTAAGTAATTTGTGAAAGGTCAACCATCCTGGGAATACATGTGACTAATTTGTTAATAAGTCCGAATTGACATTTCTATGAACAGTTCATTTGGGAAAAACCTGTTCCAATTTTGATAATTAACAAGCATTTTGAGAGTACTACTAAAGCAATACATGTCCTTTACCGGGCACAACAAATTGTCATATCATATCTCCTAAATTCAAGGGCCATAACACCACTGAAATTGGGTAAATCGTCATGAAAATTAAACTTGATCCATAACAGTACACGATAAAGCTATACACAAAAATGTCTGCTCAATATCTGAATTCTGCAAAAAAGTTTTATATATCACCTAGCGGGCAGCATGGCCCAGTGGTAGAGTGCCCGCCTGATGCGCGGTCGGTCTAGGATCGATCGCCGTCAGCTGACCACTGGGGTTTTTTCTCGACATAACCGTATGTCCGCCGCCGATATAACCGTAATTAAAATGTGTTGAGTGCGTCGTTAAACAAACCAAACAAAATAAATTTATATCACCTAAGTTCAAGGGCAATAACTCTGTCAAAAATGGGTTAATTGCCATGAAAATCAAACTTGATCTATAATGGTACATGATAAAGCTATACAAAAAAATTCAGTATCTCAAGGCATTGTGAAAAAAACATCTGAAAAACATACATGTGAAACAGATGGACAGACAGACAGACAGGTGGATATGAAACTTTGATATACCAGTCGTGGAACACTGGCTGGGATGGGAAAAAACCTAATATGTGGTTTAGAATATAAAACATATAAAGATTCAAATGTGTTACGCTGAGTACCATCAAACATCACTGATACATGTTAAAGTTTGTTTTGTCTAATGACACTACTAGAACACATTGATTTATTAATTATCGGCTATTGCATGGATGTTATCAAACATTTAGTAATTTCAACATATACATGTAATCTTAGAGAAAGAAAGAAAGAAATGTTTTATTTAATGACTTACTCAACACATGTTACTTATGGTTATATGGTGTCAGACATATGGTTAAGGACCACACAGATATTGAGAGGAAACCCACTGTCGCCACTTCATGGGCTACTCTTTCCGATTAGCAGGAAGGGATCTTTTATATGCACCATTCCACAGACAGGATAGCACATACCACAGCCTTTGATATACCAGTCGTGGTGCACTGGCTGTGACGAGAAATAGCCCAATGGGGCCCACCAATGGGGATCAATTCTAGACTGAGCAGAAAGAGATCTTTTTTATGCACCATTCCACAGACAGGATAGTACATACATAACACATCCTTTGATATACCAGTTTTGGTGCACCGAGAAATAGCCCAATGAGTCCACCGACAGGGATCATAGACTGATCGTGCAGCAGTTGAGTGCTCTATTACTGATATATGAAATGCTATTAACACCTAATGAAAAGAGCTGGTCCTTACCGAACAGAGACCGGAAGAATCGAATGATGATCATGACAACTGATTTAGAGGAACTGATCCATCTTGGGTAGGAGTGCATTTACACTAGTCAAGGAGAATCAATCTATTCACGTACACCAGCCACAGAAGACAGCAACAGAGTACCTTCTGTTTATGTGAGTCACTGAATCACATTATAAAACCAGTTCCGGTTCTAGTATAGGTTAATTTACTAGTCAGTGCATCACATTATAGAAAGAAATTAAGTTCTGTTACAGATTAATTTACCAATCAGTGCATCACATTATAGAAACAGGTTCAGTTCAAGAACAGGTCCATTTCCAGTCACTGCATCACAGCATAGAAACATGTCCAGTTCTAGTACAGGTCCATTTCCAGTCACTGCATCCCATTATAGAAACATGTCAGTTCTAATACAGGTCCATTTCCAGTCACTGTATCACAGCATAGAAACATGTCCAGTTCTAGTACAGTTCCATTTCCAGTCAATGCATCCCATTATAGAAACATGTCCAGTTCTAATACAGGTCCATTTCCAGTCGCTGTATCACAGCATAGAAACATGTCCAGTTCTAGTACAGGTCCATTTCCAGTCACTGTATCACATTATAGAAACATGTCCAGTTCTAGTACAGGTCCATTTAGAGAGTTCTGGATCCAGTTCCAGTATAGGTTAATTACTTTACATCAGTTAACTAACTTCAAGTTAGACAAAGCATCAGTCACTGGACATCATCACAGATGTGAATTTAGCACAAGACAAGATAGAGTGATAGATCTGACCTCTGGAACATCCAGCTTGATACAACAGTTGAACAGATCCAACTTGGATGTGGACTGGGATACACCACAACTCACAGAAGTAACAAAGCACAGGAAGCATCAGCCAAGGTCAGGATCAGTTATTAGAAATGCTCATCAAAGCAAGTTGTTTTGAAGCATGACAGTTGTGGGTGTAAGTTCTAAGCTAAATTATCACCTTTCTCAGCCACTATAGTTTACAGTCCTTCATCACATATAGAAAGAGACAGCTCATCTCAGATGACTAACACACAATTGGGCCATTACACAACTTACTGTGCAATTTCCAGGCAGTTATGTTTAAAAAAAATTGTTGTATGTCTATTGTAATGAAGGTTACGCCCACATTATTGGCTAGTTAGCCACTGTGGATATGATACTGTCTGCTAGAAAATTAAATTAATATCTGCATCCAGCTTTCTGAACTCCCAGCGCTTTCAGTTCTAGTTTATATCTTTCTCGGACAATAGGTCATACTTTCATTTGTCTCGCAATTTTATTTCAAAATACCACAGGAAGTCATTAAACTGTTTAACAAATTGTAAATGTCCCCTCTTCCTACCATTTGCTGAATCATGCACACTGTCCTGACTATACACAGTGTGATACATCCAGACAATGATCAGTTCAGTATGTGGGTGAAACACATGATCGTTTATTTATTTGTTTTACTCTGGTAAGTAGCACAGCCGTTATGGAAATCATTTATTTGTTCCAGCAATGTTTATTGAGAAAAAGTGTTTCAACTCTGTGTATACGGCTTCCAGGCAAGTCTAAACACACAGCTTTAGCCATGGTGCCCAGTACAAATTTACACAGCTTGATACACCTAGTACAGAAAAATCTACACAAATAGCTTGATCTATGTAACACAGAGAAATTACCATTAATAATTAAAACAGACTGCTAGATCTATCCAATACAGATGTATTTAAACAGATTGATTCATCTTGTACAGAACTGAACAGTTTGATCCATCTAACACTGGTAAATTATAACAGCTTGATCCATCTAATACTGGCAAATTATAACATACAGCTTGATCCATCTAACACTGGTAAATTATAACAGCTTGATCCATCTAATACTGGCAAATTATAACATACAGCTTGATCCATCTAACACTGGTAAATTATAACAGACAGCTTGATCCATCTAATACTGGCAAATTATAACAGACAGCTTGATCCATCCAATACTGGCAAATTATAACAGCTTGATCCATCTAATACTGGCAAATTATAACAGACAGCTTGATCCATCCAATACTGGCAAATTATAACAGACAGCTTGATCCATCTAACACTGGCAAGTTAAAACATGTTGATCCATTCAGTAGACAAATTAAAACAAACTACTAGATCCATCCAACACAAACATTTCTTAACCAATAGATTGATCCATCTAGTACAGGAAGGAAATTGTTTATTTAATGATGCACTCAACACATTTTATTTACGACATCGGCATCTAGTACAGATGCAAACAGACAGCTTGATCCATTCAAATTTGACAAATTAAAACAGACAGCTTGATCCATCCAGTACAAACAAAGCTAATCATCTTGATCCACTCATGACAGACAAATCTAATGGAAGAACTTGATCAATCCATCAGTACAGTACAAATCTGTACAGATATATGCAGCTTGATCCAGCCAAGTCAACTAACAGACTGAAACACATACATGTGTACATACAGTGTATGCCAAGTTTTCTAGCAAAACAAAAACAACACAACAGAGCTAATGTTTGTGACTGTGAATACCACTGAATTCATGGGGATGTTCTTGTTTCCATGCCAAGATATAATGAAGTTTCCATTTCCAAAGATAAATTGATATTTCACTTGTCTGCTCATTTCCCAGTGTATCTCTCCGGCAGAATAGCCACCTACGTGTGTACGTCTGCTAAAACAAGAGAACCCATTCAACATATGTCTGCTCCAACAGAACAATTATAACCAAGTCTAAATACGTCTGCTGAAAATGGGATTTTTAAAATGACTTTATTCATCGAGTTCCTGGCTAAAATTGCCAAGTTATGCTTTACAGCACTGAATATCTGTGGAAATAAATTTGACGTGTCGGGACAGACAACAAATGCCTGTCCATGGAAAACCATTATCAGTTCTCACCAGACTGATCCATAAAACACCAGGTTGCGCCGCCCTGCTGTTGGTATCAGAGGCATAGTGGTTAAGCCATTGGCCTTAAGGCTGGGAAATACTGAGTTCAAATCTTGGCTCAGTGTTAGATGTCCTGCTTCCATAGGAAGGAGCGGACAGCATAGCCCAGTGGTACAGTGCCCACCTGATGCGCGGTCAGTCTAGGATCGATCCCCGTCAGCTAACCACTTTTTTTCTTCTCGACATAACCATATGTCCGACGCCGATATAACTGTACTTACAATGTGTTGAGTGCGTCGTTAAACAAAAAACAAAAAAAACCCACACTAAACAATAGGAAGGTTTAAGGCCACGTACACCAATTTCTCTTACATTAATCCCCAGCAAGAAACCATTAAACTAACAGACAGCCCAAAATGGCTCAAGAATGGCAAGCTTGATTCTTAATTGCATATAAAGTACGAAATGAAATGAGATGGCCCTGCTAGCTAGCTCTCCCATCCCAGAACTGTCCAAAGGCAATGTCAGAACGAAATATTTTATTTAATGATGCAGTCAACACATTTTATTTACGGTTATATGGCATCAGATATATGGTTACGGACCACACAGATATTGATAGATCTTTTATATGCACCACCCCACAGACAGGAGAGTACATAACACAGCCTTTAATATACCAGTTGTGGTGCACTGGCTGGAATGAGAAATCTCTCAATGGGCCCACCAAAGAGGATCGATCCCAGACCAACCGCACATTGAGCGAGCGCTTTACCACTGGGCTACAACCCATCCTCTGGTGATGTCAGAGCTCAGACCATGGATGGGCCTGTCTGAATCTTTTAGACATAGGTACATTAATAGAGTTCCCACTGCTGCTCCCAGATAGCTGGCAGAATGGTGGTCAGTGATGTCATTCTGATACCAGTTACTTATGGCATGTTAAAATGAATTAGAATCTACGTACATCAGGTCCACACAGAATGCATGAATGGTGCATTAATGAGAACAAAATTAAAACAACACATTTAAATTATGGAAATTTTTGGAACAAAGCATATTTAAAATATGGAAATTTTTGGAACAATTTTCAAACCAGTAATGTTTTCAACAAATATTTAAAAAAAAAAAAATTGTTTATATTACTTCAACCAATGGCAATAACTTATATCCAGCATCAATAAAAACCTGCCATCAGTAAAGCCCATAACCTATGGTAATTCATACTGCTACTACTGTACAACAATTGCTGTCATTAAATTCAAGCCCTGTTATTTAGCAGCTAACATGTGATTGTTTCAACACTTGATATAAAAACAAGAGTACGGGTGAGGTACATGATATACCCATTATTTGTATGACAGTGATCTAGTACCAGTAAATGTATGTGATAAAGCACCATCACAAGTTGTTCCTACATGTGAGGTTTGATCATCCTGTATGCATCTGTATGTAAGATATGGTCTGGATAAGAAAGTAAAAAACATTAACAGACAGACAGATGGACAGACGTATGGATGGATAATGCCATGCCATAATATGACCTATCATAGATAGGCGTATAAAAAGAGACAAAAAAAACCAAACTATTCCACAGTACTTGCTATTTGTACTAAATAGCAGCAAGGCACCTTTTATAAACACTTTTCCAGACAGGGCAGTACCTACCACTGATAATCATTGATATTACAAATCATGGTGGTGTAGAGGGCCACATATCTACATCCCATTCCTATACTTGCCACAATACTAGCTATTTGTACTAAATAGCAGCAAGGCAATTTCTATATGCAATTTTCCAGACAGGGCAGCACCTACCACTGATAGTCACTGATATTAGGAAACATGGTGGTTGTAAGCCACACATCTACATCTTATTGCAGGGCTAGCTCTGGTACTTGCCAAGTTTGCCAAATGCAAATTTTCAAAGCAACTTGCAAAATTTATTTTTATTTGCTGAATACATTTTATGTACCGTAATAATTATTATTTTGGTAGAAAATACCTGGGTTTTTTTAATTATTGGAGTTTAACAGATGATTTGGTAAAAGTTTGATCACTCAGAGCTAGTCCTGCATTGTCATAACTATACAGGTACACGCCAAGTGTGTGATGGGAACCAGTGACTGCGACCCACACACAGTTGACGTAGTGGGTGGTCCACTCGTTTCCAGAGGTCCAGACTGTGACATTTACACATGGGAGACTTTCTATACCAAGAAAACAATGATTCTGTAGATATCCATGTATTTCGTGGTGTACATACAAATGACAATTATATACAGTGTGTAACAGTATGAATACTGTGAGTCCGTACCAGTTTAAAACAGGTCCAAGGAACAATAAACGTTATACTTTATAAACAAGGGAGATACAAAATATTTAATTTTATACTTTTAAACAAAATATTAAATTTTATACTTATAAACAAAATATTTAATTATATACTCTAAAAAAAAAAAAAAAGAGTATAAAATTGGGGTTAAACCGTTTGAACAGAATGAAATTAGTGAGTGAAAAGTGAAATTTTTTTTTTTTTTAAATTAAAATTAATTTTACTTATATATAAAATAATTAATAATTAAAAACCTAACTTTTGTACTACTAATAAGCAGGTGGAAATTATGAACTTAGCAAATGAAAAGTGAAAAAATAAACACTAAATTAAAATAAATCTAATTTATAATAAAATTAACAATTAAGAACTTAACTGTTGTGCTGCTAATAAGAATGAAAATTATTAGATTTGTGATTAGAGAAGAAAATGAGATACAAAGACATCCGATTATACACCTACTTTTAATGGTTGTTTGTAAAAATACATCTGACATGATCTTATAATTTATTTCATCTCCAGCTGGTAATACCTTTGACGATTCTGTTTATATTAAATATAATACATTGTTTACCTATAATAAGGATCCGTTGTGTAGACCACGGTACACTGTTACACTGTGAAAACCAATTACAGGTAAAGCACTAAAACATACATAAACATAACCTGTAAGATGCTCTTTGTACAAATCAACAGGGTTTCTACAGACAGACCATAAATCACAAAAAGTAAGTCATAAAGACAAGCCAAATCATCATTCTGAAATGAATAAACACCTCAGTATACACATCAAAGAATCCTCCGTAGTGTAGTCATCAGAACACAAGACTTGAGCAGGCTTAAGGCAGTGGTTCAAATCTCACCAGAGTCGTATTTTAACTTATAATCATCATTTTTCATTCAGCTAGTTCCTACTGTCTTTAACTTTTGATTTCTCCCTTGTAACATACAATTTATTAAAACTACATTCAGTTTTCTCTTCTTTTTTTCTAAATAAATAAAACTGATAACCCCACGGATGCAGTAAACAAAACCCACACCATCCTTGATTAAACCCAGATCTTCACCAGAGGACAGATGCTGCCCTTACTGCCAACACAGACATAGCTAATGATCCAGGAGTGATTCCAGGACTTTGTAAAGAGGAGGAATAGGGGAGGGGGAGGAGGGGTGGGGGGAG